>LGAG01001308.1:18949-41728 GCA_001278395.1 Lerema accius
AAAAAAAACTACGCTGCGGGAGCAGCCAAAATTTATTGTGGGGTGCTTACCAGCATCCCCCCTATCCCCCCCCATACCCCTTAACCCCCTACGCGTGCGGTTCGTTTTAAGAGTGTACCCCAACAAACTTATGTTTGGTTGAGGCTCTGGATTTATATTTAAAACAATTCAAATTAGTATAGAAATTATTAACAGGTGGGAGCTGAGCTGACTCAGCTCAGCTGAGGACTTGAGGAGCAAGCAGAGCTTTTATTTATCAGCTTTAACTTTTTTTCATTAAATTGACTGTCACTGTCAGTGTCATTATTTACGTTGTTTTGACCGAAGTTTGAACTGGACAGCAAATGTGGATGTCAATGTCTGTCATTAATGTCAGTGTCAATCGGCAACAAACAATTTCAAATGAAAGAAACGAAGAGGTTATTTTGAGACAATATTCATTTAATTTTAAAATGTAAAGTATTGTACAAAATATCAGTATTTTATAGACTTCTAACAAACTGTAAGTCTGTATAATTGGACGCCAACATGAATATAGTCCGTGTAAGTTATCTACTAATAAGTCAATAGCATACAGTGATAACGTAAAGATAACCACAAATTTTTAGCCTAATTTGTTATTGTATTTTGTTTTTAGAGTATTTTGCGTACGGCGCCAGTCATTCGAACTACATTTGCTCCTAATTTTGCTGCCACAAGAGCTCTTACTACTACAGTAGCCCCAATATCAAAGCCAGTAGAAGATGTTACTCCGAGTGTTGAATTGGACAAATTATTTAAAAGAGTGGAGCTAGAAATGCGGGGCATTGACCCCGCTGTGCTGTTGAGTTATTCATGGTTCTGTATAGCTGCAGCTTCACATTTGGGAATTGAAGTTTCTAAAAAGTGTGTATTTTTCTTACTATATCCTGTATTTTCTATATATTCAACTGCCTTTGGAGGGTAATGTTTATCGAGCGGGTATTTGTATTTATACGTATGTCTATTTGGACCAGGTTGTTTTAATAAATACTTTTGATATTTCACAGTTGGGCACTAAGAAAATCAGAAAAAGAAAGGCACACATTGCTAAAATGTGTGCATATTTACAAGAAGCACAGAGTACAGTATGAAATGCGAACATACTTTAGATTCATCCATCTAGTCAGGCTTACTGGCTCGACTTGCGACACATACTTGGAATATATTGAACGGAATCTTCCAGAAGGTTGTGCTTTGAAGGTTACCAAGATTGAATGTCAAGCGCTGCCAGAACATATAACGCCACCTACTAAAGAATAGTATTAAGTATCAGGTTTATAGTTTCTAGAATAAAACAGTTAAAGTATTGGAATGTTTTATTTTATGTCATCTTTTGGGGACACTCAAATATTACTTCAACAATAATGAAAAGTAATTGATACAACCATTAGTAAGTTAAAATTAAGAAAAATATTTTGAGTTCAAACATTAAATGGCCCCTTTGGTAGGGATGAACCCTGTATTATTATTTTTTTGGCAGAGAAATACAGTAAGTTACACAACATGTAATGGTAAAATAAATAATAATAATCACAGTGTCATTTGTTATTGCAAGGAACTCATTAGGTCATAGGTACCCTCAATTAATACAATAATATTGCAGTAATAAGTTATTACTAATACTTCCTTCAATAGGACGGAAACCATAAATATATTTTTTTAATTTAATTAAGTATTTAAGTTGCATTTTAAGAGCAACATGAGATGTTTTTTATTTATTAGTCTAATAAAATTATAAGTACTAAACTAGCCAGTCTATTAGATGTTTGGCATTTGAATAATCAGTTTGGCAATCTGTGATAGCATTCAAGAGAAGCCATTACACTTTAATTCTAAAGTGTATCAGGGTAATTTAAGGGTAAATTAATAAATAATATCTTTGATGAATGGATAAGTGTCTTGCAAACGAAGGGATGCAGGCGACATTTTTACTAAAATTATATTTTTAAATTATACCTTAAAAAATAATAAAGCTGAACACATCGAACGTTATCGTATTTAAATTCGTCTAAGTTAAATAAAATACCTTAGAAGCAATTTTGCTCTCTTGATTAATATTATGACTAAAACTAAAAAAATATTATTACTTAAATTAAGTCGACATTTAGGTACGTATTAGAATTCGCGTGAGTTTGATTGAAATCATGCATAACTAATGAAATGATCCATTTCCCACAATTACCCTGACACACCATCTCGGCACTTTGAAATAGTCTTAGCTACCACATTAATCATACTTTTGAGATTGACATACAGTGAAAATATATAAAATAGCAAATGCTAGTTCTAAAGCATGAAACATTAACATGACGAGACACCAAATGTACTCCAGACGGAGGATGTAGGTCTGGCAGATGAGGAAGTAGCATACTGCGACTGCTGACGGTACCGTCAGCAAAACTGAGAATAACACTGCTATCTCTGAAAAAAAAAAACGAAAAAACGTTACTTTAAGGGTATTTTTTTAAACGTGTAAATGCTAACAGTGTTGTTTTTCATTAGCCAGTAACAACGCAGGTAATTCATTTGCTTTTTTTCTGGCAACGCGTCAGTTATGCCTTTGTTGTTAAAGATGTCCGAAGGCGACGCTGATCACTTACGATCATATTCCTCGTGTTAGGTACACAGACACAGTCAAAATTACTAATTACTGCTAATCTCCTTAACAGGTCCTAGTTACGAGTAGGTTAGGTACCTAATAACCGATTAACAGTTTAACACCTACTAGGGGTCCCCTAGTCTGTGCTTCTACCATAGGTACTTCTTAATTCGCGGTTTGTCATGATGCCCGTGGACGAGAGGGGTTGATAGAACTGAAAGCTCTTTCTTTGCTACTCTCTTTACATAAAAATACCTACCTATATAGAGACTGGTAATGTAATCTTTAAGATAACACAAAAATAAAAGCAAAAAAAAATACTTACTTTTACTCGCCAAATTCCCTCTTCTCCCGAGGAATATACGCAGTGTTTCTATCAGGCATAGGGCACAGAATATCCCAGCCTCTGTGGCAAGAGTATCTTCTGGGTACGTTACATTTATCACCTTCAATATTCCCATGGCCGTTTCACAAACAATAAACATTCCTAAGTAAAACGAGTTTAAGTATAGTAGTATTTCATAGGCCAGGCTGGAATTTACGTTAACTACTTTGGACATGCTGTAAAATTCCTTTATTTTTGTTTACGATACACTCCGTGAACTGCACAACAAAATATCAACAGGGCATTCAGGAATTTGACAGCGGAATTGCTTGCAAGGACGGGGCATGCGCACTATCGATTTTCCCTGGTAACTAAAGGTAACTAGGGACGCTTTTGGCTTTAATCCAATTGGTTCCCTAATTTACAAGACACTGACACTAACTTGTGCTTAATTCGTAATCATACAATTAAAGCCCACAGGCACCTTATTCCTCGGTGATATTAGTTATCATTTAATATAGTAAAATTAACCATACTTTTTTGCATTTGTTTAATTGAAAATGAATCTTATGACTTTAAAATAGGGATATTTGTAAGGGTAAAAAATTTCCCTAAGTAAAATGAGGTTGGGTAGCAATATCGTAAATAAATAGGTTTCTGAGCTGCAATTTAGCTTTCAGACGCTATAACTTACGCCGCAGACCGCATCCAATCTAGACTTGGGCTATTAAGAAAATAGTACCTACCTATAGTAAGGTAGGTACTCAGACCCTTATTTAGAGAAATTTCAGCTCTTCATTTCAACGACTTTACAACGATAGCAGCAACACAAAAATACAAATTGAACATTCAAATTTTTGTTTCGGTGGAAATCGAACTTAGGTCTCTTTTAGCAAGTCTTGTGTGGTTACTAAACTAACATTTAGGTACGTGTTTTTAGAGGATGTGTCGTCTTCGTCTGATAATAGGTAATTGAAAATTATGATGTTTCTACGTGTCTTTAAACATTTATCTAGCTGAAAAAGTTATTCGGATAAATATTGTTTGGTAGGTACTTCTTTTTTTAATGATAGAAGTTTAGTTAGTACAAGTTTTTATCTGCGAATGATATTGCCTATTAGTAGGTATATAAACTAATGGCTCGTCAGGATGTAAGTCTCACACACAAGAAAATACTCGTACCTACTTATGAATGCGAATAAGCTTTATACAGGGGGATATGAGATTGTTTTACATTGTTTACGAATTAGATAGGGACCTATTTAAAAAAATTGATAATAATTATGGGAATTTTACATTTTGAACATTAATTCTAATTAATTGTTTACGTTTTGTAGATGTTAAATAATAATTCAATTGTTTAACACTTTAATAGATACATTGTACCTACCTAGGTACCTATTCTACGAAGATCCATAATTATATATCTAACAAAATATTGTTTCAAAACTACATTTGTCCTTCGGATTCTTGTCAAAATATCGGGTTGAAAAGTAAGTAATTGAATTTGGTTTTTAATTATAAAAAAAACACTTATTGGACAACGTAATAAATGAATCATACAGCCTATTGTAGTTGTTACGTTTTTTACTAATAAAAAAAATGCTAACAATGGAGAGGCTGGCTGAGGGGCAATCAAAAGTATAAAAACGCGGTCACGTCAAGGTCAATCTTTAGTTATTTCGATTACGTATCAACTAGTGCGATCGTTAACGGTGACCGATAGTGAAAAAAATTCTTTACCTACAAAATTTGCTTCTTCTTAATAATACGCGCACTATAATCTACTCACTTACTAAAGGGGGTACCTAATTACTTTTTTAAGGGCTCCCAAATTCGTGTGTGCCCAAGAATTTCTATGTCCAAGATATCCTAAGATAGGTATATAACATGCCCTAAGATAGCTTTAATTGAATCCAATGACTAATGTATTTTGAAGCATGTTTGTCAAATAAAGCGTTGGCAAAACTGGTTGGTTTAGAAACTAGTGACCACCACGACTAGTGAGAGCTAAGAAAAGTGCATAGCAAGTGCATGCACCAGCGAATGCATACACGCGATCATTACCAGTTCTCTAGACCAGTGAATAGCACGCATTAAGCCGTTAGAAACCTATTTTCAATGTGAATAGCAGTATTTAAAAGTTTTTTTTTAATCTTTGAAAATGAGAACGAAGCCCGATTTATCGATTTCGAAGTTAGACCCGGAGACGGGTGAGCTTTTGGATAGAATGTTTGGGAAGAAGGATTGTATGGTGGAAATTAATCCAGGACGCGTCATTCTTCCTGCTGATTACATGACGATTGGACAGGATATCCTGGATATGGAGGTCCTGGATAGTGACGTCTGGATGTGCTCGTATCCTCGAACCGGTAAGGATTTTGTTGATTTTATTTATTTCTAATAGTCACCCGCTCCTGTTTCGCCTCGGTGGACCTGTTTTTAAACATAATAATGTTGCTGCCTATTTGTACTCTACGTTACAAATGGTATAAATTATTTTAGCCTCAATAAATAAACTTAATTTTTAGGATCAACGTGGGCTCAGGAAATGGTCTGGTTAATTGGTCACGATTTAGACTACGAAGGTGCCAAATCCTTGCAACAAGTATGTACCTATTTTATTATTTTACCTCATCAACAAGAGCTACACTTGTTATTATTATGTATCTAAGTATTAATCAAAATGAAGGATCAGTTCGGTGGTCGAAATTAGACCATTATTCACTATCTATATCATACAATAGATTACAAATGGATTAACGTCAACTAGCTATAAATGGAGTTGACTACTGAAAATTGTGTATGTTCGTAAAACTTTTAGTTGTGCAAGTTTTGTTTTAAGCTAAAAAATAAATGTAACTTACATATTTGTTACACATTATATTAAGCAAAATTTAGTTTTGTAAACTTTTTCGCAATGTAAACTTTAACTATTTCAAATCCTAAAAAACCGTTGGAGGTAAGGTCTTATAATGAGTAGTTCTTCACCTCGTTTTTCAGCTATGTCATAATCAATGGACTTTCTTTCACCGTAATAACTAATGTATTGTACCCTAGATCCGATGCCCTTTAGTGGAACTTTCCTGCATCATGGTAGACGGACACGCTGAATGGCATGACGAGTCAGTGAAGGGAACATCAGTAGACTTGGTCAAGCACCGTCTGCCGCATCCCCGGTACATCCGCAGTCACTTACCCTGGGACTTACTTCCACTTCAGATTGAGAGGGACGATGGTTCTGCTAAGCCTAAAGTAAGTATTTACACACACATGTATAGTATACAGGATTTGACTTTTCTTATCATGAATCGAAAAATATAACTGATTTTCTGAGCCGCAACACAAATCTTCATAGTTAGACTTCCCATTTTTTGTTGAATCTTGGGAAAAATAGGGGGTTAATTTGTCAGGGGGTCCAGATAAATTTTAAAAGGGTGAAAGGATATTTAGTAGTAGGTTATAAGGTGATACGAGTATATCGTTTTCTAAGGTCTTTATTTGTATTTTAACAGGTAATATACACATCGCGTAACCCTAAAGACATGGTGGTCTCGTATTACCACTATTGTACCCTGGTTCATGGTCTGAAGGGTACGTTCGAAGAGTTCTGTGACCTCTTCATGAGGGATCGAGCTCCGTTTGGACCAGTCTGGAATCACATACTTGGTAAGTGTTACTTTTTATTTTGAGTGGAAGAAATACTTACGATTACTAAAGAACTACTAGGTGCTAACAGGACTAATCTATAGCTAATCTACAGCTTTAACTCCTCAGGGTCTCTTTTAACTAAAGAGTTAACTACATCTAATATCCTCCATGATAAAAGTCCCATGGTTAAGAAGGATGGTTAAGCCATCTTGTCGCACGAGATGTGAATTAGATTGGACTTAGGATAAAACTCAGTAGTCAACTAATCCCATTATAATCCAAAAGTTTTCTTGAGTTATTGTTCGTAAGAATTTCTTCGTAGAACAGATCAGGAACATCGTCACAGTGTTTACCTCATCTCCTCTTTTCTCTCTTGTCACCTCTCATTTATTCTCCTCTCGCATGTGCAAGATTTTCCTGCATAATGTACGTAGTACATACTTTTCTCTGAATAACTGTATACATGAGGAAAATAGCCCCTCTCAGCCAGCCATGACCGATCGCATTCCAATTCATTGATCACGCGCCGCGACCATTTAGTAAAGAATACTTGATACTCATAAATATTATGATACTTAAGATAATTCCTACGATTTCTCGCATAGTTAAAGTGTTCTTTCATTTCTTTACATTGCTAACTGCATTTATTATAAGTAAGGAATTCCTTAGGTGTTAGGTACTGATATCAATGGGAGATACAACAGCTTACATTTGTGTGTATTTGTAGCTGAAATACCTACTAAATATCTGCGAATTAATAATAAATTTATGACCACGAGACATTCAGCTAATTCTCTAGTTAGTCATTAAAATCTTTGTCCAATTAACCAAGTTAATACTCCGAAAAAATAGTAAGAAAAATATTTTTATTTAATAATTGTTCTAGGTTTCTGGAACCGCCGTCACGATCCCAATTTGCTGTTCATAAAATTCGAAGAAATGAAGCGGGACTTGCCCAACGTGGTCAGAAAAACGGCCAAGTTTCTGGGAAAAGAAATGAGTGAGGAACAAGTTGATAAGTTGTGCGACCATCTATCTTTTTCCAATATGAAGACCAACCGCGCCGTCAACTTGGAAGCCATATTGGAAAAGTCATTTGGAAAAAGTTATTTGGAACAAACACAACTCCGTTTTATTAGGAAAGGGGAGATTGGGGATTGGAAAAATTATATGTCTGATGATTTGTCGCGGAGATTTGATCAATGGGCTCAAGAACATTTGAAGGGTACAGAATTAAGTTTTGAATAATTCTTCGTACTGGCATTTAATTTTGTCGAAAGTTTAGTTTGTTTTTTATAGGTCATAGTGTAAAGTATTATATAAATAATGTATTTTTTTACGTAAATTATAGGAATATGGAAGTACTTACATGGTGCTGTTAGATTACACTTGTTGAATATTTTTAAGTCAGTTTAATATTTGAAGCTTGTTTTTCTTTTTCTTACTTCGTGTGCCTATATATTGTGCCTGTATTTTTCTTCAATATTTTGTTCTGTTATAAACATAGTAAATAAAATACAAAAATAATAAATACTTTTAAAATTCGTTATAATTAAACATGAATTTTTACTCTAGTTGGTATGTTTATTTTCACACTTCATAGAATGAATCACGTTAGTTGTGATAAAAAAACCCGGTGAAAACCTACTGATTTTGCCCAAATTTTGGCGAATTTTTTTAGCGGATGGCATATTGGCAATTAAGATACTTAGGTATCTACAATCATAGTATTGAAAGCATAATATCGTAATTTGTTAATAAAAGTACTGGTATTTCTAGTTACTAGTACTCGATGTTACGTCAGTATTTCATGTTTAGTAGGTAGAAAGTAGGAAGTAAATGTACGCAATAGTCGGTAGTAGATCTAACATCACGATTATAAACGTTTCCTCGTATAATGAAACATTTATTTCTATAAATAATGATTTAACATTAAGGAACTACTTTCTATGTTACATGAGAAAGTTTATAGACATACAAAGCAAATCTTTACTTAATAAAACTGTAATGGGGTCAAGTAATTATTTTCTTGGAACTTTACTGTTATCGTAGATTTTTTTGTTTATTAACTGGCTTTTCTTACTTTTTTTCGCGGGAAACTATTTCGGTAGTTAGGTAGGTACCTAGTTGTTTAAATGATGTATGGAAATTTGGCCTGGATGGATTTAGAAATGGGAATTATTTTTGGTAACGATTGTAAGTAAAATATTATGAAAATGTAAAATTAAATTAAGTCTATAATACCGCGCCTATTAATAATCATGGCCACTAAAGTGGCCTAAACTAAATTTAGGTATCTAACAATAAAATTAAAACAAATTATTCACTTGAAGGTTTTTTTTTTATTTTCACAATAGTGACACATTGTGTGAAATAAAGTTTCATCTACCTTAACCCTTCGAATGTTCCTTCGAAGTTAATCACAAAATTGTGAAATTTAAATATACATAAAATACACATAACTAGGCTATTATTATTTAAAGTTTGCAACAACAATCTATATTTCAATCGTATATGAATATAGTAACGGTAAACAAAAATATAATAAGTACATTTAATCTCAAAACGACTAGACAAATTATTACTTAATTGACATAAAATAATACATTTATTTTTTAAATATCTGTAGACATTCGCAGTATTATAATTTCGTAGCCCGCTTGACACTGCAGACAAAGTAGAATTGCACAGATAAAATATTCAGTTAACCATAAAATGTCCAAGTAAATACAATTTTTACACAAATAAGTACATTTATTACAATACAACTTGTTAATCATGTCAAGTAAGTAAGTAGGTATGTTTTATTGTTATCACAAAATAATCACAATAAATCTTATATTTGGTAATTGTAAATAAAAAAATGTAATCTAATAACTCATAAGATTATTTATAAAAT
Source organism: Lerema accius (assembly GCA_001278395.1). Taxonomy (NCBI): domain Eukaryota; kingdom Metazoa; phylum Arthropoda; class Insecta; order Lepidoptera; family Hesperiidae; genus Lerema; species Lerema accius. The sequence continues at coordinate 28,445 of LGAG01001308.1, forward strand.
AATAGATTTCGTTATTATAGTACATATAATATCTATTTTAATTTTATCGCAACAACAATAACCATAAATCGTTATTATTACTGTACTATAAGTGCTTAATTATGCTTATTTTTACTACTTATATTATATTTGATTTACAAAGAATGTATTCAAAATACTAAACATGTTCATCTATTGATTCTACCATATTTATAATAACTCTATTATTCGCACATAAATTATTTCAATTTGTTTAAAAATGTAAACATTTTTTATAAAACTAATGAGTATTACAACCACAATAAGTTTCGTGTTATTAATTTAATAACAACATTATTATAATAACGTCTTCGCTTGTGCCGTTAAAATTTATAATAATTACGTGTATTTCAATTTAAGTGAGTTTAAACATCAAATTACATACAAAAGCTGAGATTACAACAATTCTGAAGCAGAATCTACTATCTATACTAAATATTCTTTAATTTAATATTACGTTACTAAGTAACGACTCATTTTCAATATCTAAAAATATATTAATATTATATATTATATAAAAATAACTAATAATACAAAAAATACATTTACTAGAATCTGCATTATAATGTCGATACAATGATTGGTATAACGATTTTTCTAGAAGCTGTTAAACAGCTCTATACTTCGATAATAATTTTATATCTATTGTCATAGAGTAAAGCTCTTTTGAATTTTTTTTTAATGACGTTCTTTTGCATTGAAAATTTTTTATCTATCTCCGAGATTCTTTGGAATAAACCTTTGGGATACTAGTACTGAGATCGACACTTATACTCTAATGTTAACCGATTCGTTTTGACTTATTTAGGCTCTTCAGACCGAAAAATAATAAATAAACTCCGCCTTCAAAAAAAAGCGTAGTCGAAAAAAGAATATAAACGACAGATGATATCATTTCCCTACATTGCTCGGCAGTCCATGCCCTGTGACGTATGTCAAGTCGTAAAAAAAAGGAAAAAAAAATACCTCACTTCTTTTACTGAAGGCTGAGTTTATACACTTTTTGGTCTTAATTAGGCTCATTATCACCATTGATCACCAATTTTTAATTGATATATTTATTTTTATCTGACTATTGTATTTATTTTTCTGAGTGTACCTAATCAAAAAGTTAAATAATCGATGGTGTGGTAATACCCACTATAATTTTTAATGTTAAAAATAAACCAAAAAGAAGTTAAAGTTATGTTACGTAATTTGGTGCCACGATGAATATCAGCAATATGGAATTATTATATGACAGTATAATATTTTTTTTAAAATTATAATCTGTGTTTTTTTAATTATAATGTGTTCTACAATTTTCACCATCCTGCTATGCTACTTAATTAAAATAAATAAACTTGATATGTCAAAATGCCACATAATACATTTTTAGTTCTATCTAAAATTCAATCCTATTAATAAAATTAGTTTATTTAATGATAAAATAGTAGATTCAAATAAAAAAGATTAGAAGCCATCGTATGAAATTAGACTTAATTTTTTTCATGCAACACGAAAATGGAACAAAAAACAAGCGATTTTAAAATAAAATTATATTAACTAATTTAAATAAAGTAAGTATACCGTATGTTTTTAAATCTAAATACTTTTTATAAGAACATCTTTGGGTTAACTTGTCAAAATTCTCTCTTACACACTATGAATAAGTACATATAAAGTAGGTATTAGGTATTCAATTTCTTAAAGATTTGGACTACAAGTTTAGGTCATTTATTCTTACGTCCCTTTTTAACACCTAAATAAAATCAGGGGTTCGAAAAAGATGCATAATTATAGTAAAAACTGTCATTTCAGTTACAATATGTGATGCATTAATATCATAGAAGTTATATCAAAGGCATAATTTACTGTGGAAATATTACGACATTGAAATTCAATAATAATAATAATAGATATTTTTTTTTTTTATCCGACTAGCCCGCGTTTATTATTAACACAGTATTTCATATAAATTATATTATGTATAAATATTTGAAACGCTTATGTATTGCATAAATAAATGTGCCTATTTCCTACATTTTATTAGATTTTTAAAATTCCTTACATCTCATTTTTCTGTGCTATAAAGTGTCATGAATATACTTATTCTTAAAAATAAAGTGCGCAAATTCTAAAATTATAAAAATAGATACTCACTTTTAAGAAAAATCGTATTTAAATTTCGTAGTTAATTAAATACGTCATAATACCTTTTAGGCCAATAGGTAATCACATCCAAATGTCATTAATATTTAAAACACAGACAATATTTAGGTCTATCATAATTCCGTTTAAAAGTAAAACTTTTTTGATGAACAGAGCTTTTAACTTGGAATTATGATGTCTTTAGTAGAATTAAAAATTCAACTAAGAAAGAAAAATTCATTAATTCAACGTTGAATTTCAGTGTAATTTTGAAACGAACCTTCTCCGATGATTAACCTTAATAAAATGAATGTAGGTATAAGATATGCCTGAGTTTTAGTTTAAAAAAAATCGCGTTGCAAGTTACAATTGAATGCAAAGTTAAACGACTATTATTTCTGTTACCTACGTAGGTACGTTTCTGACTTTAACAAATCGTTATTTACAACGAATTATTTTGGCCTGTAAAAGAGCCGTCTCTCAATTGTTTATACTTACCCACGTGGGTTTATAATCAGGTCACAGTTGAAAAAGGTGACAACTCTTACCACATTCACGTCAAAGATGTGGGCGACCAAAGACCCCACTAGCGATCATATAAGAACCTTGTTTTCTCACTTGATAAACTTGTACCGATTATATAAGATGACAGCTAGAATTCCCTGATTTATGTCTGACATGTGGGTTCCCAAAGGCCCTACAACATTGTTGCTGATTGCCATTTTTCGTGTGATGGTGTCCATGCTGGACACTGGCTGGTAAAGATTTTTCTTTCACAGATTCTTTATTTGAATGTTTTAAAGAGTATAGTCTGTATTGTCCGGGAGCTATTCGTGATCTAAATCTACCCACTTTTCCTTTGGGATGGTTCGTTTCGACGGATTCAGGCTGGGTGCACACTGGTATGTCGGCGTGGGCGTCTTGAAATTCTGTGTCCGTTTCTAGAACACACAGGAAATTTATTGCTCTATTTTCTGTGTAAGTTTGTACAAAATTATGATAAACAAATAAACAGGGCAAGCTAAATAAAATCTTTTAAAAACGAATTGCAGCAGTGAACTGAAAGGGACACTTGAAAGCGTTTGTAGTTCTAAACATTTTTTAATTTCTTTATTTACATTTGGCCAGCAAGAAATTGGTGTGATGCCTTTAGTATCACTAATGTCCATGGGTAATTATGTCCACTTTTCATCTCGTGGTTCGTTTATTAGCTATTTACATAATTATTATTGGAAAAGGAATTTTACTAGAAAATATTACCTAATTCCTCTGGTGTATGTTGCGGTGGTTCAGTATGTTTGTTTGTCTGTGTGTGGGGCTTCTGGGAGGCAACGGCGGCGGGTGCCGAGAGATTCAAAAGCTGAGGGGTTGGCTGCAAGAAAAATAAATGCAAAAACAACATGTAGTAGATCAGTTACTTTGAAAATATGGTCATAAATTAATGACAAGGTTAGGTTACTGTAGAGTGTAGACCAGGTTAATTAACCTTAGTAGCTAAAAGTAAATCCTGCAATATCTATAAATATTGCGCAAGTCAACATAATATGAGTTTTGTAATTAGTCACGTATTCAAAGATAATGTTTTAAGTAGGTGGTCTATTTTATGGGACTATAAGACGTGGAATGGAAATAGATCTTTTATTTAATTCCGATACTTACACCAGTTTCCTTGTCACCGTTCCTGAGAACAGGAGCGGTTCCGACTCTGCAAGGTGACGTTGAACTGTAACTAGATTCAAAACCATTTACTGTTTAGTTGCTAGGCAAAAAATAGGTATGACTTGAAGAACGTAGATGTTAGTAGGTTAAATAGTACTTACCACAAGGAAGAATTCAAACTGTCCAAAGTTTTTGGAGGGTCTAGGGAGTCAAGATCAGTCCATACTCCGCCAACACTAGCTGAAGTTGATCTTGATTCTGGAAGAAAAATAACAAAACTACATTTTAAATAAGCCGATGATTTTATTTTAGTTAACGCTTCATAAGAAGAAATGGTCGATTAGACCCTCGTTAGACGATCCTATTTACGTAGGCCCAAAACTTTTCTTAGAATATTAGGAAGAGTCTAAATTTGATTGACACTGAACGGTTAAAACTTACACAAGCTAAGATTCCTTCAGCCAGTACCTAATCATCAGTTAAAATGTAAAATACATTAGCTTATCAGGTACGAACGACTCACCTCGTTCCTTCTCAGTTCTATTTGGTGAATTAGCTATACTTCTTCTAGCAACATCTTGAAAAGTGACAGGGGAATATATTCGTCTCTCTTCCACGGGTGACGTCACCGTGGGCGCTGTGGTCGACAGTTGTAGCTGAGAGTTCCTCGCAGTGGGCGTTGAGGGTTGGAATGTCATGAGGTTCCCTGAACTGTTTATTAGGGAATTTGGTGCTGATGTGACGGAATTAGGGAGGTAAGTGTGGAGACTGGAAAGATTTGTCTCTTTATTGTTCATTTGTTGTGCTGAATGTTCTGCGATGCTTTCTCTGACGTCAGCCGCTCGCTCCCACTCCAGTTCTTGTCCAGGTTGAATTTGAGGGGATATCGTTTTGGATAATGAAGGTCGGGATTCCCGCCCTTCTAGCCAGTAAGTCTTCATTGCCCCTGGAAATATTTACAATATCACTAGTATTTTTTTTCGTATCACTGCACAAAGTTTAAGCTTCAGAAGATAAGGTCAACGTGATATATTTTCTGTATCAACTCCTTCTTTGTCCTTGGCCTTAAAAGGTTGCTTTTCTAAAACGATTCCTACTAACAGAACTTCTTACCTTTTCCTTTGACCTGAATTTCTCCTCTTTCGGTGACTTTATACGATGGAGACAGAAGCTCCTGTGTGGTCTGAGATATATGGATCCTCATGGCCTCAGACGTGGACTCCATGCGCGAGGCAGTGTTCACAGAGTCCCCGAACAGACAGTAGCGAGGCATCTTCAACCCCACGATGCCTGCCACCACAGCTCCCGAGTGGACTCCTACTCTTATTGATAGATGGGAGCCTGGAATTGATATATCATTAATTTTAATTCACGCTTGTTATTGTTGGTTATCTTTTTAGATGTAGACTGCCGAAAGACGTAAATATAATTTCGTATGAAAGGAAAATTTGTAAGGTGTATACGAGTTAATTATTGATATAAAATAGTAGTGCCAAATCTAATGACCTTTCTACACTGCTTACCGATTTAAGCAGTAAAAGATCAGCAAGTGGTGACGTATACATTTACCAAAGCCGTAGTTCAGCCGAGCCAAAAAGTCTGGGCATTGGGAGACGTAAAACTTCCTTGACCACTAACCCCTCCACCCAAACAACACTGAAGCAGCATGATGCGGGATGCTCTAGACTTCCTGAGCTATGAGAGACCCTTGGTCACTAGGGGCTATTAATGGATTGAAGCCAATACCAAAACTACATTACCTGTGCTAGGATCCTTCAGATCAGTGATGGCGTCCACCATGTCCAGGGCCATGTCACAGACCTTCTCTGCGTGATTATCTTCTTTCTCTGGTGCCCCTGACACTACCATATAAGCGTCTCCTATCGTTTCTACCTGGAATTATAACGAGTTCCTAAGTATCAAAGCTGTCTTTTTAAGACTATTTAGTGTATTTTTTTTATTCATTCTACTTATAAAAGCTCGTAGGCTTTTGAATTTTAGAAACAATCCTTTATAGCTAGTAAAGATTGAATGCGAATGTCGTATTGTTTTAATTATAATTTAATCTATGACTTTCTTCGTGACACTTTATCAAGTTTAACCCAAGTTATGGTTACGCTAATACCAACCTTATAGACTCGATTTCGTTCAGTCAAAGTGTCGAAGATAGAGTACATAGCGTTGAGCATGGAAACCACTTCCATGGGAGTGATGCGAGAACAGATTTCAGTGAACGTCACCACGTCGGAAAACAGAATGGACACACTATCGAACATCTGAAAAACCAAATAAACTTATTTGTAAGTCTGTCAAATATCTAAAACACGAAATAACTAAGTGGTAAGTGTATTAAATATCCGAGATATAAAATTAACTGAGTCGTAAGTTTATTAAACATCTAAAAGACCGAGTCAACTAAGTAACAACGAATGCAATTTGAAGAACGTATGACATCCAAATTTCTTGCTTTTGACAGTATTATGGCCAACATAGCCATCACTAAACACATAAAACAAATTTTGTTACAATAAGAAAGATGATGAGACATTAACATTTTATCATAGATGAGACGGTATAGTCTAACACTGTGTTTGTAGTAAAAAGTTTATGAAATATTGATCAAATTTGTTATTCAGTGACAGTTTTAATAATAAAAATGGAATAAAATTTTCAAATATAAACGACGGTACATCTCTCATAAACTCCATGAATACAATTTGCATATCAATGTATTCAATATTGATCAAGTTCAAATCATATTCGTTGAATACAATTTGATCCGCACTCTGATTTTCAGAATAGAATTTATTGAAAGTATTTGAATAATATTGTTAATTTGCATTTTGTTGATAAAGAAATGAACTCAAATATGGTAGATAAAGCTTTCCATAATGTACCTAGCCTATCTAAATGAAAATTATACCTATTGTAAAATTATTAAAGCTGTGTTAACTATAGCTTAAACTTCAATATCATAGTAGTTATTATCTACAATTTCCTGCAATCTTTTAACCTAGGAATGGTATTTAAAATAAAAGACATTTGCACAAAAAGCCGATGATGATGTTGTAATACAATTTCATCATCAATATTAATATTTTGTATTATTTAAAGCTATGTCAACATGATGTTTTTACCTCTACTTAGACGAAGTAAACGTTTTTCCAATACTAAAAATATGATCAATAATGATCTTTATATATAAATTTCTCCTAGTTCATAATTATACATCTATAGTTCTCATTCATACCTCACAAGTATCAATAGGATTCTCTCCATTCCGCAGTCTGTCTGCCACTTGTTTCGGTATCATCTGATACAGGAGCTCATCTGTCCTCTTCATCTCCTCGTCCAGTTTCCTCATAGATTCCTCCAATTTCTTGCTCTTCTGCTGCTCTTGGTCCAAGGCCAGCTTCAGCTCCACTGACTGCTGGGTTCCGGCTAACATCAGGTCTCTTAAAAAAGAAGTGGTCTTTATAGATACCGAAGCAAAAATATAGAAATAGCCTACAAAGAATGAAACGAGATATAAGACGGTAAGTTCTGTTTGCCCATAGAGATCAATGACACCAAAGTCATTACTGATGCGTTGTCGACTAGGAAAGTAGAAAAAGGTGCATATATGAAAAATAAATAAAGAGTAAATATAACTCGGTGTGCTTATTACTCCCACAAATGCACCGACACCTTATAACTTAAAACCCGTCTAGCCATTTACGCTCTAGAGAAAGCTAAAGAAATAGACATACATGCAGACGGTTAAAAAACAGTACCCTCTTTCTAGCGCTATAAAAAGACCATTGATAAAACTGATTAGTCATGTGATTACACGCTCAGCTGGCCGGATAATAAAACCCTAAATTCTTCGCTGTTCAAGCATTTTATTCGTGTTCCTGCTATTAGGTTACTAACAATTTATAAAACAATGGATAGCAAATAAATGGAATTAATATAAATGGAACTGAACTGGAAATTATTGAGTATAATTAAAAGATTTTTAATAGGTAAGTTAATAGTAACTAAGTTCGTACGCCCACTGAAAGTAAAGATCTGGAGGAATTCTGTATATTAGTTTTTCATAAACTTATCAAAGTTACGTCAGTTTTGTCAATCTCCTACCAGCCTTGTACTAGATTGTAAGTATTATTCTTTGTTACAAACAATTTAAAGCTGTGTGTTGATGTTGAATATACAAACCTGCTAAAGTCATGCATAGACAGATCGTTGATGTATAAACCAGTAGACACAAGGGCTGATAGATCAGGCATTACTGGTGTTCCCAGGTACATCATCATTCGCCAGTTATCCATGTAGATCATTTGACCTGGGGAATTAAGGATTCGAATGAAACCTAGTACTAGGATATGCTCTTATACTCCGGTATTGGTGAAACTGGAAGAAATCTTGATATCCAGGGAAAAATTGTAGTCCTTTAATATATGAAGATGATTTAAGAATTTTTTTTTTTTTAGTTACTCTTTAATGGTTGGTAAAATGGTAAAAGGTAGTAGATAAAGAACAAAAACATTTCTAGTATAGATTCGCATTTGGCAGCCTAAAATCAGTGTATTTTAACAAAATAGTTGTGTTTTAAATTTTATTTAAACTCTATGGAAAATATAACAATAATTTAAGGTCTAGAAACTTACCTTTAAAACTACAAAATTTTAAAAGTGACTGTACAAACTATAAAGATAAAAGTGATTTTAGAGCCAGTGAAAATATCAAAAATGCACGTGAATCTTGTAGCAAATAAAGTGCTAAAGTTGTTTGATTCAGCCTATTGTATTTACAGATACCGTAGTTATGATTTTAAACTTACGTCATCAAGTTTTACACATTTGTACTTTAGTAGAGATACTCACGATATATTTATTTCAAGGTAATATTTCGGCTTAGTTCCATAATTATGGAAAAATTCTTAAATAACCATGATACATGAAACTTCACCGAAACTGATTATCTGTGTCATAAGCCACGGTGTAAAGTAAAAAACAATAAAATATCTTATAAAACTTTGTGCATTTCACTTGTGATTTAGTGCGATTTGGCTACAATGACGTTTATGATCGAGGCTTGAAACCAAGTGCCGATAAATCTACTTTAGGACTACCTTTGAGATGTAAATTTATAACGTCAGGCAACGGTCTTCCATCGTATGCAAAACGCTTCTTTGGGGTCAAGCCTGCAACATATTACCTTACTTAATAGTTAAAATACATCTCCATAATCATAGTTAATTAAATAAAAAAAAAAATGTCCCATGTTGGGCGCCAAATTTCGTGTTTTAAATTAAATGGCGCCCACTGAGGGACTCTTGTAATTTTAAATATCCTTAATATTGCCATTGAATAGGTCATTTTACTAGTGGCAAAAATGTATTTTATTAAATGGAATCGTAGATCTGGTCTATTTAATGGTAATTCATTCAATATCACCGATATCTCTTGGTTGTGCGCAAATTTAATAAACCTACGTCTACTACGCTCAAACTGTTTAATGACAGCCCCCGCGTAGTTAAGATTTTATGCTGTAAATGTCATTATGTTTCTACATAAGGCAACATATTCATATTTACGGTAGCAATTTAAAGACTAGCAATCATGTACTTGTAAAGTTAATTAAGTATACGACCTTATTTTCACGCACAAGTAATTTAAGTTTGCTTGAAGGTAATTAGAAATACATTATTACGCCTAACACTATTTGACTTCCATTTTATTCCGTAACGGGAGTACTTAAGTAATTTACCTAATCCTTTAAAGGGGTAAGTGGAATTATCTTTAACTTTTCCTCCATGTTATAAGGTTCATTTTAGCGTGTCGGAAGGGTCCTTTATAGTAAATGATACAAAGCTGTCCCATGCGATAAGATACTTTTCGTGTTTGCCTTCACGACAGTTTGTGTACCGTGCCCCAATATTTGAGGTTTAAGTTTAGTTACTTAGTAACTTGTTGCACTGAAAGCGAAGAAGTAGGTTTTTCGTATAGAGTAATACTAATTACTCTATACGATAAAGATTGGAGTTATAAGAGATAACCCATAAATTCTCATGAAAACATCGACTCGAATTCTCATTATTAGCTAGTCTTATTGAACAGGGAAAATAGCTTAAGCTGGCTTAAGGAAAACTGAGTTTTTTCAATGTGATTCCTCTCAGAATCGTGCTTACTAAAGTAGGTGAATACTTTATACTTTTGCGCTACTTTCCCTTTCATGGCTATATTGCAAACTAATGCTATTAAAAAAAGTTTGTGTCTACTTTATTATTGTAGTAAAATTATCTTGAATGTTTTCCACACTACTAGTACCCAGTTTTATAATCTAATAGGGTTATAAACGTGAAACTTAATGTTCAAATAAAGTAGGATTGTTTTCTCAAATTTCATGAGTGATATCCTTTTAGTATGTGCTTTAGAACTTGCGTAACATGATATTAAACCAAAGTCACCTTACACAACTATAAGGGTAAGGCAAGCACACGCTGCCTACATCTAAAGATATTTTAAAATTTTGAGCAAAAGTCGCGTAAGACTTCCAAATATGTTTTTCGAAACATTTGAAGTGAGATAGTAGTTTGTCACTGTTAGGATCCAATTCCGATTTTTTTTTAACGATTTCACGTACGTATTGCTGTCAAACCCAGCTGTAAAAATTAAGTAGTTGTCCCTTTGTCAAGTTGAAAGGACTAGTATAAGAACTTCTGACAAATATTATAGGTAAGTTAAATTAGTTACTAATCCTACTAATCGTCCTAAGTTGCTGAAGTAGGTACTTCATGCTTCAGATCTACTTAATTTCGGGAACAGAATCTACTTAATTACGTGTCCTGTAGAGTTTAACCTGACTAAATGGTTAATGTAGCTTTGACTAATAACGAATTCAACCTAAATTATTGGTTATATTTGCTAATCCTACTACAAATTCTAAAGCGATAGTTTAATAGGGTTAATAAAACAAATGGGCCAATAATGTCAATATATCCTAACCCGAACTCAATATAATTGGTTGCTCGATAAATTCAGGAGCTTTCAATTATATCTGCGACCGAGAAATGGGAATTATGATCTACTCTGACAGGGGTCTTCCTTAGGGAATAATTCGACGCCCTTTTCAAACGGAGAGGGGGTTTAATTCCAAAAGAAGTTGGATATTTTTTTTCATTTTCGTATATATTTTTCATCGTAATCCCTAGACATATTTGACAGCGCAAAATCTTGGTAGTCGGAGTTCATTAACCGTCAGTTTTGAGATGCGAATACTGATGTAAGAAATTTAAAAAGAAAAAAGATTTTTTTTTTATTAATTTAAAAATAGAACATTAAAGTACCTACGCATTTTAAGGGTATAGGTTTATTATCTATTATTGCGTTATTAAATTTAGAAGTGTTGAACTTTGAATTACATCTACATAATTTTCTATGATACATTCATGTCACCATCGCATCTCAAGTTAACTGCTCAAAGGTTTCATTTAATCCATAGATTATGATTTCATCTGAAGTACCCACATGTCTTAAGTTTTGAATAATGACATGCAAAAAAGGACTTAATGTCGTACCTTTTAGTCTCAAATTCTTTTCAGTAGTGCCATCAGATTCGTCGGAAAATCGAAGCAACTCGTTCCTCTTATCAGGCGCCTTCTCGTGCATTACTGCCTCCACTGTCACCAACTCGAATATGTTGTTCGTACGATTTAGGATCTGTAAAAAAAATGAACTTAACACCAGTTACGTAACTATAGGGTGGCAGGGGCCCCGATACCAAGGGGCCCCCAGCCCAAAGGGTCCTGCGCTTATTTTTGCTAATCTGTCATACTTCTGACAATTTTATTTATAAGATGTTTAACTAAAATGAAGATTTTTAGTGGGGCCCCATGTAATAAATTTGGCAAGGGCCTCGGGTGGTGTAGTTGCGTCATTAATTAGCAGGTACCAAGTTTAAAACGGACTCGGACTGTAAGTTGCGGTATAGTCTATGCAGATTGCCTATGATGCCTGTGACCATAGAGTAATAGTAATTTATGCGGAAACCAGTAACTCACTTTCTCTATGTCTCTAGCTACTCTATATTTTATTAGTTTCTCTTTATTGTGATTATACCATGGTCGCTCAAGTTATTTCGCGATGGTATCTTTATTGTGCATTTCGCGTTTATTTTCCCTTCAGCGCTATGTTGATAACAATGAATCCCGTACAATGTTACGTTTATTTTCCCTTCGGTATTATCTTGATGACAATGATTCCAATACAACATTGTACGGGTTTATTGTCACCAAAGAAAATTTTGTTAGGTAGCTGCTGGAATTAAGATAACATACTATAAGTGCTAAAAGTATTGTGTTACTTAGCACCCAACCTAATAATTTGAGCTAGAGTTAGGTATGTGTTCGAGTAAGTATGGTCTAGAAATCTAGACATCTTTATTAGGATGTTGTGAGGTGAAGGCACTTAACTTAGGAACCTTTAACAACATGTGCTTTTACAAATTTGTGTTACAATTTTATTCCACAAACAATTTCCTTTGGCATTATAGTTAGACATAAAATTAAAAAATTGTACGCAGCCTCTTACGTCGTTTTTATCCTCGACTCCGATTTTTTTGTCGAATCAAAACAGGACGTGTGCAAGTGTGAATAAGAGTGAATTTACATTGGCATAGTAACTTACTGTTTGAAACTTGAAAGCGATCAGAGGTCGTACTAGGTCGAACCAGTTGGTGATCTTCTTCCCCACTAGGTCTGGCAGTATTACCATCAACGAGTTGCCAATGCTCTGGACTATCATGTCTGATCTAAAATAATATTCATTTTCATACATTACATACAATTTGGATACAAAAATAAATAAATGATTTTACAACCGTCGTTCCGTCAAATTCTAGTGCTTACTTTCAGTATTTTTTTAACAATAGAAACTATATTTATAGTATACTTAGTTTAAATGATATAAAAATAAAAAAGTTTGTCCACGACTCATGCCGTAATTATTTTGTAAATAAGACAACGTAGGTTACCTACTCCTAAATTTAGTTTCCATTTTTTTATAATTACAATTTTTACTGTAATATCACTTGTAAGTCTTGTAGCCTAGGTAGGTATCCTATAAAATAAAATAAAGCCATTCGGAGCCGTCATAAAGTCAGGGGTAAGTAAAGCCTTGGTCCCCTTATAAAGATGGAACCTTACCCAAAAACAATACAGAAGGGGAATATTTCGAAGAGCACAGAAGCACTGATTGGCAGATGTTTCTCCTCCCTGGTCATAGCCAACGAGGCCAGGGTGAACGCCCGATTGTCAAACGTTAGCTGAAAGGTCACGTGAACTGTGTCGAACAATAACTCCTCTCGTAGTAACTCTATTCGCATCTCCTTGTGGTAGAAGTGGCGAGCTACCTGAAAAATAGGCGATAGTTGAAAGCGTCTACATTTTTTTTATTATTGGTAAGGTGGTAAGTAATAATTAATAAGTAAAGGTAA
>LGAG01001308.1:41952-52177 GCA_001278395.1 Lerema accius
TATCAGGACTATTTTCAGTAAAATCGCAAAATGTCATTTTTGTGGCTTACAACAACTTACGTAGGAGGGGTCGACATTTTTAATTTTTTCTTTAAATCTTATAAATTGTATTTAAAAAGTTAGAAATTTTGAAAAAAAAAGACACTTAGGCAATTAATCTCATTTTCAATACAATAATGTTTATGCATAACAGCGCCATCTATGTTACTGTTTGGGAGTTAATACTAACTATCTTATTAAAATGTGATCAAATTACAAATATTGTGTTAGGACATAAATTATAACTCCGTTTTCTTGCTTTTTGCATGTGTACCTACTTTAAATGTAACTCCTATTATAATACGGTTATCAATGATAATTATGTAGATAGTATATCACAAATTCAACATCATTTTCAACGGGGGCGTAGCTCAGATGGTAGAGCGCTCGCTTAGCATGCGAGAGGTACCGGGATCGATACCCGGCGCCTCCAATATTTGGTCTTACAGTTCGTTTTTATTCCATAAAATTGCATTTAATTACTAAAATATTTTTGCCGATGTCCTGTTCCTGTTCCCCCCTAACTCCCCAAACTACCAGTTATAATTTGATGGGGTATCATTAGAAGCGTCTTGTAATTCCGCTGGTACATACAATTATATAAAATTGCATATGGCGCCCTCTGGAGGCCAAAAAGTCGTGAATAAAAAATAAAAGTTTTTCTGATTATACTGTGTTTGGTATCAAATGAAAGGGCATTATTAGCACATTTCAAAATGTATACTTTTGCTCGCGGATTTGCTCACATAAACTGATAATAAATAAAAATTACACCTCCATGTATACCTATCGTTGCCTGGTCCTAAAATCTTTACTGTTTTCTATCAATATTTTCTTAGTTTTAGAGCGTTTTTTTTCGTAGTCGGGTTTCAGTTCTTTTAAGTTTTTTACCATAATAACCTAATTGAGTAGATACCTTTACCTTTTTTAGAAAATAGTAATATTTATATTAATTACTTAATTAAAAACTTTTTGCTATTCTCACTCTCCTGAATATTAGAAAATTATTCACTCACCTCTCTTATTTGTCCCATAGCGTAATAAACAAATCCGCGCCTTTTCGATCTATAATGCAATGTCAATCCTTGACGCGATTCATTTTCGCAAATAAAACTAGGCGCTCGCATTCTTGGGTAACTGAATTTTAAGTACTCGTGTAAATTGTCCAATCCGTTTAGAAAATCCCTCATATGACGCCCGAGGACTGATAAGACTCTGTCGTAGCCATATTGAGATACGAAACCCACGAAGTAAACACCCATCTGGTCCATAAATTCACGCTCTGAAATCCCCAAAACCTGAAAAAGATAAAACGGTAAACATAAAATAAAAGTACTTGATAAATAATTGAATGTAGTAATATTATCTGTGATCTGTCTGTGATCGACTTCAAAGAGAAGAACATTTTGTCCATAGAGGACATTTTTGTTACGTAATTAAGTACTGTTCTATTTAATTATTTATCACTCCTTTAACAGTAAAAACAAAATAAACAAAGAATCCCCCATTTTGACGCACGTATTTCATTCTGTTATTATCTAAAACAAGTGTATAACTCGAGAACATAAGTTATTTACATATTAATTAACAAGCGCCTACCATTATGAAATAGCAAACATGTTTTTCGTTGTCTTTGAGTGGAAGTTGTAGCAGGAATCCAGTCATGTATAAGTTTCAGTTAATTATTAGCAAAGATATTTTGTCTTTCAATTTAATTAACTCGTGAGTAATAAGCATTACTCATTAAGACACAATTAACTACGTTTTGCTTTTGTTGTGAGTTGATGTAACTTAAATTAATTTGGCTCTTAAATAAAAATGAAATACAAAAGATAAGTAAGGAAACGATTAAGTGTTGCATTTTAATAAAGCATTTGGATGAAAGATTGTTTGTAATTAAATATAAAAAAAATATTTTGTATCAATTACATCATTTTTGTTAATATATTTGATTGTAATACACGTATGATAATTTGACTCAGTCGTTTATCGGGGGGTGTAACTCAGTGGTAGAGTGTCTGCTTCGCATGCTGAAAGTCCTGGGTTCAAATCCCAGCACCTCCAATGCGACTTTATTTTTGCATTTTTTTTGTCACTGTTATTATAATTTTTTGTTATATTGCTGTTATCATTTATTTTTTTAATTTATTCTAAAATGTATGTGACAATATTGTACATTATGTTTTTGTCTAATTGGCAACGTATGCACAATGAAAATACTTAAAATATTAAGTAACAAAAAATGTGATATTACATGCTTAAGTTATGAAAATTGGTAAAATTATTTGAAAATTTGTTTTTAATTTTGTTTATAACTTCTAATGAAATTGTTAAAAAAAAAACAAGATCTTGAGACCTATGTGGCCCATGAGGGGATCGAACCCGCGACCTTCGCGTTATTAGCACGACGCTCTAACCAACTGAGCTAATGGGCCGTTAAGACGATGTTTCAAATATTTCTTTAGTTCATATGAAACGCAACTTATACTCAGCCCCATATTTTATTATACCCTGGGGCATAATGAATGGACCACACAAATACACGAACTATAAGAGTAACTCATTGGGACAAGGGGACCGTTCAAGTATTACATAACGTAATTTGGAGGGAGGGGGAAGTCTTGTAAAATGTTATGGTGAGTTACTTAGGTTCGTGTCGAATATCGCGTTAGGTAATATTGAAATTTTATTACTAAAAAAACTATGGTATTATATTTTTTTTAATCGGCTATTTGGTGTTTAAAATTAATTTTATCTAATCCTACTTTCTACTAATATTATAAATTTGTAAGTTTGTAAAGATGTTTGGATGTTTGGTTGTTTGGATGTTTGTCCCTTCTTCACGTTCTAACCGTTGAACGGATTAAGCTGAAAATTGGGACATAGGTGAAACAGGTTGCATCCAGGAATAGGACATAGGATACATTTTATCCCGATTATGGGTTCTCTTGGGATAAATCCCATATTTTTTAAAACTACTCTTCTGCGGGCGAAGCCGCGGGCAACGTCTAGTTTTAAATAAAAATGGCACGGCAATGGTACGGGTATGGTGGTGGAGGGAGATAAAAAAAAACTTTACGGTGCATTAAAAGGGGTCAAAAATGTTCACTAATTGCGTAAATCGGGGATACGATACGTAGAAAAATTGGGGTAGACTAAAAAAATACGTTCTCTGTGTCATTGTTAGGTACTTACGTAAAAAAATAAAATTGAATTTCGAACACACGAATGCCCTTAACACAATTTTAAAGGTTCAGTATTTTATACCCTTACAAAAAAGACTTTTTACGGAATTCTACTTTCTTTTCTCCAATTTATAAGTGTGTCTTATAAGTGTTATCTTATTTTAATAAGTCTTTAAAGAGTAATGGCTAATGGAATTCAATTCCAATCCCCGTTATACTTTTAACGACTTTTTAAAGTTCTAAAGTGGTTTTACGTGCTTCATTTTGAAGTTCAATTCTCAATCAGTAAATCTTACCTAGATGAGAACCTGTATTTCCATTATAATTATTTTAAAGGAAACGGTAGGTACCTATCTAGTTGTCCACTTTGATTACTGATAAATAAGTTATTTTAATAGTACCTAATCAAAGTTTTCCCACGAAAAATGCTCCTTTTTAAATCAGAGGTTCTCAACTATTGTCCGCAAGGCGCAAACCGTCCTTAAAATAAAATAATCTACTAGCGATCCACTTAGTCTTTCCATAGTTTGCAAAATATAGGTTTAAAATATTTTTTTTACAAAAAAAAAATATAAAATGCCGATGGTACCTAATACCTAATCTCTTGTCCTTAAAAGGGTTGTAACCTCGGCTCTATATAATAAAAAAAAAATCAACCCTCGATGTCAGACAAAAGCCAGCTTGCGAGCATATCTCTTTGTCAAGACAGGGTTAAAGCCTGACTTCCACAAAGGCACGATCCCGCTAACATTTCTATGTAAAAATGCACAAAAACCATCTCGAAATACGAAAGTTCGTAAAATGAACGGAGTTTTTCACACGCCATTTACCTCGGAGGAATAGGAACGGATATAATATTTTAGGATTTCCTTTTTTAAAGGAAAGCTGTAAAATCACGGATATTTTATGATGCGGTTGAAATTATCTTTATGTCTATGTACTTAGTTATTTCTTTATTCATCCTAGTTCTGCCGTCCCTAACGATATTAGTGGTTGGCTATGGAACCCAGGGTCTATTTCTATTTCATTGTAGGGTACCAAGTATTTCTATCAAAAGTGGTATTAGCAGGTTTTATTGCTACAAGTTCCATCAGATTTTATTGTTGTGCACTTCTATATGTAAAATGTATACTATGGAATGTTTTTTAATTTGTCCTATTAAAAGTTGTAAATATTTTTGGTGATACTGACGTAATAAAATCACTTAAATATTACTGGAAAAGTGTAATAACATGAGAATATTTAATTTCCGTTACAAGGTTTACATAAACCTACGTGCTAAATAGGTCTAGTTTTAAAAAAAAAACTATGTGTGTTGAAGTTGAAGCATTTATCTCCTTTACCTATGAAAAAATATAAGTACTTCAATTATTTATACTAATAATATAAAGCTGAAGAGTTTGTTTGTTTGAACGCGCTAATCTCAGGAACTACTGGACCGATTTGAAAAAAAAATTCAGTGTGAGATAGTCCATTTATCGAGGAAGGCATAGGCTATATAACATTACGCTAAGATAAATAGGAGAGGAGCAGCAATAAAAATTTTGCGGAAACGGGAAAACGCGGGCGATTGCTAGTATTCTATAAGCATAAATATAACGTTGGTAAAGAATATTAAACCATCAACGCCGATCTTTCTTGCTATTCACGAGGTTATTAATAAGTATCTAAAGCGGGCCATTCAATAAATTGGCCCAGGTTAAACAAATAAGAATTCTTTTAAAAATATTCCTAAAATAGAGTCGGGTTATTCCCGCTGGCTCCCATTCATGTTCTCACCCGTCTCACTAGACCCCGAAAACTATTAATTTGATTTATAGTTTCTTAGTACTTAGTAGTTTCAACGTGTACAGACGACAAAAAAAGTGATTTAAAAGTGCCGTGATCTTTATAATCTGTCGTTCTTGTAAATTTGATAATCGATCAAAATTGGTACTTCTGTTTAGTCAATATTTTTTATGGTATTAAGATAGCAAATGCGCTGACAGTGCCACCAACCCCTGGACCGCCCATGGACATCGTAATAAATATAGAGTAAAATATAATAAATAATTTAGAAGGAGGTTAAATTGGAATGTTAATAACAAGTTCGCTAGTATTTTATACAAGTACATGATTAAGATAGATAATAAAAAAATAACCTAAAACACGTACAAAAAGGTAGAAACGTGACACATCATATCTACATTTTAGAAGTACCCACGTTAAAACGTTACTAAAATGTCCCCCAAACAAAATAATCGTTGTGTGGCCCATTTCCCTGCCACAGTGGCCGTGGAAAGAATAAATTGAAGCCGGAACATTCGCGGTAAACGACAAATGCGTCGCCAGCAATTATTGTTTTACGACTACCCACCTATATATTAATTACAATGGAACTCAGATTAATCACTAGAATTTTATCCAACTGCGGACAAGTAGGTTATTGTTTTAGAATTGTCTGTATGTATGACTAGGATTCCCTGCGTTGTCTGTGCCTTAGACATCAAAAATGCACAAAGACACCCTCCCACTCCCAGACGGAAAATACAAATGTATCTAATGAATAAAATTTTCACGTCGCTGGGAATCGAACCCAGGACCCTTTGAACGACAGTCCAGCACTGTAAACATGAAAGCATACGTAGCGTCATATCAATATAATTGAATGTGTTCTGGTAAAACTGGAGCTATGCTATATGTTTTAGAGTTCTACGTTGATAGTTAGTACTTAAACCCTTTCAAAAGTTCAAGTTTAGTGCGGTACAATATCGTTAGTGTCGTATCCTCTCAGTTTCAGCACTATTTCGTGACCATAATCCATGGGTCGTAATACTAGTATAAAGTGTACATATTAGTCCCTACAGTTAACATGTAAATGTCTTTGACCCCAAAAAGCCTTCCAAATTCATAGAAATAATTTAATACGTGGATGGCGGAGACCCTTACTGGACTGATGCAAAACAGTCTGTAATGAATGCACAAGGATTACTGCCGATACCTGCTAAGAGAAATCATACAAAAAACTGTCACAGAAAGGGGGGGGGAGGGTTAATAAAGATGATAATAGCCCTTGTCCCCCGTATATGCATATCCATACTCATCAAGTCTATTCTCACAAAGAAGAGGAATCCACCACACATGTTGAAATCTGTCAAGTCGTTTGGATGGTAGACCGTACCAAAGAAATGGACATACGGTTGATAAGCATTACGCTCCTTTTAGCGAGTGTCATCATCTCTTCGGTACATGTTAACCAGAATCGTTCTGCCAAAACGCATCAGCCAAGAAGACATGAAAAGACGTACCTCTTGAGCTTTCTTCGCTAGTCTTGTTATGAGGTTCTCCGGGTAGACCTGGTGGACGGAGAACGAGGGTTGCTCCACTCCGGCCTGCCGGCGAATGTCCTCCCATCGTTCTTCACCGTACGTCTGGCGGATGTACTCCGCCATATTCTCCAGCAGTAGACCATACATTGTGATGTCTGGGGACAAAAAACTTGTCTGATATTTCTGATAGACAACTTTACTGTAGTAGTACGATTAGTAGAGTAGCAATGTATTATTTAGTTAATAGACAGTTTATTATACTAGGATACGTAGCACACCTATACCTATGCTGGAGTCTTTTTCTCTACTGGTCCAGGGTCATTCTTAGACTTAGGTTCGTCTAACTTTCGAACCCATGTGCGTACTTATGTATGCAAATGTAATTTAATTGAAATCGGTTACAACTTGTTACAGTGAAATAAATTAAGTTGAGGAAATCTCTATTTAAAATCTTATATAATGAATAATGATGATCATAAATCTGAGTGAAACCTTGCCTATTTTCAGTATATGGTCAGCAAAATAGATTACGCCTATGATATAACAGAGAACTAATAAACAATACTTAGTAATTGTATACCTACGCATCAATTCTGGGTTATAATAATGATGGATAAGTTTCCTAGTAAAATCAAGAATAGAAACAATAAAGATACTAGACAAAGCAGTAATTTCTGTTGTAATATCTCTATTAATTAGACATACACGTCCGTTATCACTTGTTGGCTTGGCCTTGCGTGTCAGCCCTACGAATGTCGGCAGGCTTAATTAGACCACCATTACTTATGTAGTGTCGGGCCCTTTTCAGATAGAAATATTTTTTCTTTTTATTAGAAAGATACTACAAGTTAGCTACTTGGTTTGGTTCAGTTTCGTTTCAGAGCTTTATAAAAATGATTTAATAGTTTAAAGCGATAGCCAGGAATTTCTTTGTGAGAAGTGACCTGATAGTGTATGATGTGTAATCTATGAACATCAGTTACCTACACTAAGGTATAACAATTTGCGTTGTTGGTCAATAACGCAGCGGTGTTCCGTTTAATTAATTACATTACAAAACAGTAACTGATTCTTCAATACTTTAACAAATGTGGTCGAAGTATGAATAGCGAACTTTGTGATTAAAAGGTAGGATTCAAATTTAAAAGACCTGGAGTACTAGCAGCTGCATCAGATCTTAAGATATTACACAAGCAAGATTAAAGAGGAGTAACATTCAATAAATCTTCCAACTTGACAAAAGAGAAAAACAAAATAAATGGTTTGTTTTATTATTGAATCTTGAAAAATTGTCTGAGAGCGTAAAACGGAAAATAACTTCCGTTTGTCGGCTTCAAAGATTCCAGCTACATTTTTCTCATATATCACATGGCTTGACAAATTAAACCGAATATATTTGGTGGTTCTATAGGCGCAAAACCCTCTGAAATAATTATATAGAAACATCAGCAAAAATATATAAAACGAGGGTTTATAATAGCTGTCAAAACCAGTCTCAATTCGCATGTTTTTTTTGTTAACATCTTGGCATATTTTAATTATTTAATTGCGAGTGTCCTTCTCAATTTGATGATTAAAATTTTAATTTAAGCCCCTACATAATTGTGTCCATACATCAAGGCAATAAATGAGGGATAGCGTTATTTTTCGTCTGAAAGTCCGTTTTCGTTCCCTCAGTTTGTTTTTTCTTCTTCTTCATTTGTTTTTATTTTTTTTGTAACTGCAACTTTATGAGAAGGTAGTAGTAGCCAGTATGTAAGGATTACCAGTAAACTAATACTATCTCCCATCAACAGACTTCCAACTGGATCTCAATCAGTTTACGACTCACTTTACGTAAGCCATAAAGTGTGAAACATAAAAGCAACATGTCGTAGCTATAAATAGTAGGCTACAATGTAATTCTCATTCTATGTATACGGCATAAGGTGTACTGTCCCTTGCACAATCTGTTCAAATTCTTGTGTTTCATAGTTGAATACACTTATTGAGTTATAAAAATAAAAAATGATTATATCATCATATTCGTTGCAGCTAAATAATTTCATTAGCTTATATCAACCTGACGTAAAATATTATATGACCAGCCAAATTGTTAAAGTTATTAAAAAGCTGTCATAGCAAAAGTTGTTCAACACGATGAGCATGGTATAATTAAAGACAAAAAATATAATAGACTCCGCTTTCGGAACAAAAAAGCGTAGTAAAAAAAAACATAACGTTAATAATAAATGATAACGTTCCCGGTGCACTGCTCGGCAGCCTGTGTCCTGTGACGTATGTCATATCGTAAATAAAGGAAAGAAGTTGACCTCACTTTTTTGTTCGGAAGACTGAGTCTACTGATACATTATAATTTTTGGTATGAGAACCAAAACATACATAATTTTTATTAGTAAACTAATAGAGAGTATAAATTGTGGGAATTGCAGAAAAACTTCTAAACGGTCAGCTTGTAATAGGGTAGGTATTTCTGCTTTAATAGTAATCCAAAAATCCAAAGGCGATTTGAAAATGGAACACAAATCTTTACCTTTAGAATTTCCAGGTGCTCGTACTGTAATCTATTGCCGAAATAAGACAGTGTTTTAACACAATTTCTATGCTAAACTCCTTTATCCCTCCACTTGCTTTCACGGACCGACATCGCTTTGATAAAATCTCTTTCTTTACGTCAAAAAGAGCCCGTCACGTTTTCGCAATAGGACCATAAAAGGCCTGTTAAGGTAACTCAGGTGTTCAGGGATTTATAACGCCCGAAAGAATCAGAAAGTTGCTATTGAAAGTATTGAAACTAAGCTGTATTGACATGTCTCTTTTGAAAAGGAAAATAGTGACTTTATGCGACAACCCAGATTCTTTTGATAAATAAAGTAGGTACTTAGGTAACGATATAAAGAGCTTATGTGAAAGGTTTCCCAGAATTATATATTCAGAAACTGTGAATATAACAATAACTAGCCAAACCTCAAACTCGTATGTGCGTACATTATTCTTAAAATATCAACGTAAAAAAAAGTAATCGGAGTAAAAAAGCTCAAGTTTTCAAGGCCCAAAGACTGTTTAAAAATCATATAAAAAAATCAAAACTTTAAGTTAAAGTTAATACATTTTTTATTTGTTTTTTCTATGCCTTATTGAAAGCTTCAAGTCTCTCTTCATTTAGGTTATACTTCATCGAAAATTTTAACTTTTTTATTTACGACATTTACATTTTCTTAGATAGGTATAGATATAGACAGAAATATAGACAGATATAGATATCTATATACCTGTAAAGTCTCACGTAGGAAATCGAAATGACACTATAAGAAACCTTAACACGAAGGAGAGCGCCTTATTCGAAACCACTGACGCAAAATGTCGTCAAACAATATTATGAATGAGTTAATAAATGTAATTGATACTATTTGTATCAGCTCAACGTCTTTATTGTTTGTAGATTTCATATATTGTACTTGAACTTGACAGTTAATTTTTATGTACGTACTAGTAGTCTGTGGTCAGATTTGGACCATAACTCATTGTTAAACTATAGATTACTAGACGATGCCCGCGGCTCTGCCCGCGAAAAGTCGATAAACAAA
Source organism: Lerema accius (assembly GCA_001278395.1). Classification (NCBI taxonomy): domain Eukaryota; kingdom Metazoa; phylum Arthropoda; class Insecta; order Lepidoptera; family Hesperiidae; genus Lerema; species Lerema accius. The sequence continues at coordinate 52,072 of LGAG01001308.1, forward strand.
ATATTGTTTTTATCCCAAGGGAACCTATAATCAGGGTAAAATCTATCCTTTGTCCTATTCCTGGATGTAAACTATCTGTGTGCCAAGTTTCAGCTTAATCCATTCA
>LGAG01001308.1:62363-91071 GCA_001278395.1 Lerema accius
TGTTTTACTTTTAACGCAATAAAGCTCATATTAAATCAAGAAAAGTTTATTTGTAACACTTTTGTTTTTTTTACATATTAATTAAGAATCTATAGCAAACCAAGGGCCCCTTGACAAAATTTGCTACGGGCCCCGCGCTTGCTTAATCCGGCACTGAACGTACCTGCGTAGTAAAAGTTAATAAACTGAATAAAAACTGAGGAATTGCTTGCAGGATAAAAGTCCACAGACCATGTATTTCTATGAATAAAAAATGTACTTGTATAAAGCCGGCTACTTTTTATCCATTACTTTAACGAGACCTAAAACAGTGGTCATAAAAGCCCCACTTAGGAACAGCAAATTATCCGTTACTTATCTTAAATAGACTCTTCGTTTGTCTGCTTTCTTATTTTAGAAGAATAAAGTAGTTTAATATGTAAGACAAGTGCTATCTGTGTAGGATTTCCCGGGTTTGTTTTAGTTCAGAGTCTAGGGAAAATTAGAACACTGGGTGTTAAGAATGTCGGTCAAGCGAAAGATAAGCAACTAATTCAAGTTTAAACCTGATTTAAACCTACGGGAGACCTTTTAGTTAGACTCCGAATGGATGGACGTTCAGACGACTGATAGACGTGGGAAAATTATATTATTATGTTTTTTAAATAAACATGCAGAGAAATAGGTAGGTACCATGATTTTGGCCAAATCCGATCCCATTTTGTCCGATAAAAGCTTGGCTTTTTCTCAAATACGAGTATCTACAGAATATAAGAGCAATATTTATAAGAAAAATTTAATACTGTTGTCCTAATAGATACCTAATATAGACCTACTTATAATACTTATAGGATTTCTTCGCTAAGGTCTCGATTAGAATTCAATACGCGTAATTTCCGGGAATCGTTGGTGTAAATAAAATTTCGTGACCCTTCGTAACAAATAGGATGAACAAACGGTGCCTTTTGTAATCCTCGTCTAAACTTTTGAAATACCTACCAAAAAGCTACGTTTTTACAGTCAATTATTATTATTTTACTAACTTAACGTGTTACTGATGATAATGGAAATTAACTATCCTAATTATGGAACAAGAGGTCTAGATTAGAATGCCGGCAAAAAAAATATATAATCCTATAAGCGCATGTATCTCTCAAAGCTTTCCCTCCTTTTCATAACCTACAATTCGTAACTTTACAACAGAGAATTTTAAAGTTTCGGAAAAATTCAAATACGCCTAACATGGCATTTTATTTTAACGCAGAAGTTGAAACAATTAAGGTAAGTAATAAAAATAAAATTAAAAATGCTCTGTTATAGGTGACGAGAGTAAAGTTGCAATTCTAAAGAGACCTATACCGTACAGCATGCAAAATATATGAACGTCCATAGTGGATAGATAAAGACTCAAAGAGTATTTATGTTTAGTAGTCAAATCAAGTTCCGAAAGTTTTTATGACGACCCTAGGCCGGTCCGTGAAGTGTTCTTACATTCCCTGAAGATCAACACAAGCCTTCCGGGCTTTTTGAGTCTTTCAACAAAAAGTTCTTGTTAGAAGATGCACAGTAATATATAATCTTTATAATATAAAAAACCATACGTATTACAGCAGTAATAGCCTAGAGTTATCAAAATGAAGTCATAACAGAAGTTAAATATATAATTAACGTAAAGTATAATTACACGGAAATTTAAGATTATGAAGATCTAATACGAAAAAGTATGGATGAAATAAACTGTAAAAGAGATGAAATATGTGTAAAAAACGCCTTCCAAATGTCCCTAGTATATTATAATAATAACCTATAGATATAACATTCAATGTACAGATTTCACCCCATTCCATTATTTTTCGTACAGATAAATATCTGCTGTCATTCCAACAATAATGGGGAACTGAGTACCCCAACGTGTACTTAACAGGTCTTAATCATAATATGCTCGTAAATTACTATACGACCGCCCCCAAGTCGGTTCGGAGTACACAGAATTTGAATATGAAAATGAGTGTCACGTATTTTGCGTAAATACGGTATGGGGTATTAGAGTCTGATTGTAACATTGTTTAAAAAAAAATCCGAGAGCAATTTGAGGCTTGTATATTGCGCTACGTGTGCGTAAAATGGTCTACCTCTGCCGGGAATCGAACCTTAGAATCTTCGTCACTATGAACTAGGTTAACGTTACTGATTGACTTTTGGGGTATTAATTGTCAATATTAACTAAAATAATAGCGTATTGGGGTACTTAAAGTAAATCAAAACAGCTTTAGTACCTATACATAATACTTAAGTATTTAATACACAAACCTGCACATTTGATTAATTCAATTACTAATTAACAGAATATTGTTTACATCGCATTTCCGTCCTCCTATTTGCTGTATTCTGCGTAATTTATATCGTGAATATTTCAAACGCGACGTTGTTACCTTACTGAAGAAATATTGAGTATTACCTAGTGTCGTCGGTAACTTTATCTTTCTCGTTACTGGGAGATGGGAAAAGAGTAGATAATAATAATATTACTTAGGTACTCCATTTATTTCAGCTTTCACTTCATTCTTACGTGTCTCATAAACATTTTAACAAAATCAGTTTTAAAGTTGGACATTTCAATCACAATATTGATATCATAGAGATAGAGTAATACCTAAGACGATATTATGTAGATAAACTATTATCTTTTATACCTACAGGAGAATATTATTCTTGTGTCATTACACATACATGAGAATACGTGATGTGTATTATTAAATAAAGATATAATTATTATTATATTTTGATACATTATACACATGTAGGTTATATTGCAAACCTTTATGGGCCATGATAAATCTATCAGCATAATAATATGCGGAAGAGCAACAGATTACGTTTTATAAAACAAAAAGAACGCTAATGCGATATTAATGACGCGTCATTTGTTTCCCAGTGGCTTACGTTTACATAAAACATACCACTTGAATAGACTATAAATAGAACAGATTTGTTTTTATGTTTATGTTTCGTTTGAACAGCATTAACGGACAAAAACGTCCGGATTTTCCCGGACGTCACTATAAAATTCGGTGAAATCCGAGCCTAAAATTGCCTTAAAATAATAGGTTGGTATACCATAGATAGATGCACAGTTTCAAATTCAATCGTTTATTTATATTTCGCAATATAAATTAGGTATATTGAGTAATATAATATGCAGAAATTACATCATTACCATACAATTACTTATTAGATTATCAATAACTGATATAGTAATTATCTAGTAATGGCTTGATAGATACTCATAATATTTCGACAATCATCGACTTTATAAAAAAATTTATTAATTAAATAAATAAAAGCACTTATCGCTTTAACATTCATACTAAGTATTTTAGAATTTCAGTAGGTTAAAATTAACCTCTGAGCCAACGCAATATGTTTATATGAAAAGCAATTTTGTTCACGTCGCGATTTATATCCGGCAGCCGGGAACGAATAAACATAAACCAAACAAGTAAGTAATTTACTGCTTTGAATTAAAGTTTAGATTCGAAAGAATCGTAAATTGTCCCAAAGTATAGTAGGTACTATTGCTGCCGTTAGCTTCAATCGTGAAAATAAAGAAAAGTCGTGAAGAATGTAGATCCTGTGAATGAAGAAATATTAGAGGAAAAAGTGTTTTCGTGACTGGTATCAAAAGACAGATTTACGTATGTAAATCTATTTCAGAAATATATAGAACGAATGAAAAGATTGAATGAATACTATGAAATTTATTATTAGAAAAGGAATTGGAAATAACATTTCACATATTACGTACGATCTAAAAATTTGCCAAGAGTTATCCTAGGCTGTGTGCAGGAAAACTTCGTAGTTACTTATTAACATGATAAGACGAATCCAACGATACTACATTGTTCAAATTCGTCAAGTCTTTTAAGCTCTAGAGCGTTCCAAAGATAGGAACATACAAACCTTCGGTAAACATTGCCTTTTTACTTACATAATTATTTACTTTTTATTTTTACTCTACATAATTTACCTACTTAAATTAAGATGCACTGAAAGGCGACCTTTAATTCTTCTTAGAATGTCCTTCCTAATTACACTAACTCGACTAAAAGGCCATATTTACCATATTCCATGCATAATTTCATCGCCAAGTCATGTTTTACATTACTAATTTTGGCACCCTTTGATGATTATGTGTGACCCTGTTGACGTTTCTGATTATTTTGGATCCCAAGAGACATTTTATATTCCCTAATATAACGCGACCCAATTTACTTTAGTTCCGGTTCCGTATCATTATAGTTTAACTGTTTATAATAGAAAACAAGTGAATAAAAATAAACACTAACACCTTCAACCCCCGCAGTAGGATTCCCTGTGTCGCGGGTGGCATGGACAGCAGAAATAACACATAAATAACATCCATGACCCGAGAACAAACATCTGCCACATAAATATCTGCCCTGGCCGGGAATCGAACCCGGGACCCCTCGCTTCGCAGGCAGGGTCACTATCAACTAGGCTACGGGGTCGTCAAATACACAAGTAAGTAATCTAATTGTTCAAAGTTAAAATGGTTACTTACTGTAAGTTTAGTTTACACTAGCAGTTACCAAAAAATTTAAAAATACAATTACATGAAGAAACTACTAATATTTAATTTACAAACATTCATTTTATTAACACCTATTACTAACTGGACCTACTAATCCACTAATGGTCCTATCACTAATAGGAACTACTAATCCACTAAAGTACGATGGTCGATCGTCACGATGTCCATGGATGGTAGGGGATGGTGTCATTGCAAGCTCGTTTACTATTCTCATAGCATAAAAATCATGATTAGTAAGTAAAACGTACACCTACTCATGACATAAATAACAGCAATATTATGAGGAATATTAGCACTGAAATATAATATTAAATACTATGAAACGACGGGAAAATACCGTATTCAGGGTACATAACACATAAATGATGACGTGATAATGAAGTGGGTAATGATATGATATTTACAAATTATGGATTGTACCCAAGTAGCACATTTTTCCATAGTAATGTAACAGCAAAGGATTTCATTATTATTACGTTAATCACTATAAAAAGTCTCGTTATAATCTACACTTCTTTCTATATATACAGAAAGAATATTGATTTAGGACTGAACCACGAAATTTAATATTTCCACACTAATTATAACACAACTTCGAGCAGAAATTAATAACTATAGAGCTTTGAAAATTCTAGTACAATCATAATGTATTTAACTAACCATCGATTTTATATATTGAATAATTAAAATAATTTTAATGGCGATATTATTTTGTTTTTATTACGAGTATTTGCCGTGTTAGGAGTCGCATTTCAGGGAAAATAAATCGTTACGTTGCGGAAGTAATCTAAAATCTAATTTCATCTTTGTAATGCCAGTTCATTACAGAATTACAGCCAGGAAAGTATGTATTAAGTTTTCACCTAATAAAGTAAAACTGAAGAAAAAAGAATTGCATTGTGTATTACTATTTGTTATCTGAATTTGGCTGTTTTGTATGTCAAAATTACCCACCACGGCGCAAGCAATCTTCCACTTCTAGTCCTTATATTGATATAGTATTAACTATACTTGTGTACCTATTTATATTGATAAATCACCCTTTAGTCGCCTCGCTAACAGGCTGTGATAAAACCTAAGGATGACAGTTTATCAATTGGGTACATCTTTAGCCAATCCCGGAGAGAGTTCAGACAAGCAATAGAGTGGAAAAAATAATAGTATCGATTCAACCGGGTCTCGTTAGGTCGTGTTTGTTAGTATCATATATAATGCTGGGTTGTCTAAGATGTTCTCAAAGTTACCCCTGCGACGCCCTTTTAGAATCGAATAGAAAGCAAGGATACCCGATTTGTATAGTAATTTCGGAGAATCGATACACTACAATCGACTTTTTAGAATCGATTCCAGCCAATACGAATTGACCTGAGTAATCGCTCAAAGATCGGATGAAGTGATAGTGTTACCGATGGTGCTTATTTCTTACGACTGTTCCTATCTATATCAACGAGCTAGATAGAATACGGTGCCAAGAAATATTAGTAAAATTTTATGCGCGCCGCAGTCAAAGGTTGGGAACTACTGTTCTGGTGTATAATAAGAAAATAAAATAACACATTCTATGAGGTATAGATAGGTAAAGACGTTTAGATCCATACATCAACGATAGGCAAGCAGTAAGTATGCTAAATAGCTTTGGTCTCTCCACTTGTTAGAGGAAGCTAGTGTTGTGCAGGATGCAAACCATTGATTGCTTTATTTTTTTATTTTATCTGTGATTATGTACTTAATGTGTTTTCTTTACGGAACGATGTGGTCGGTCGGCGACAATGTCCTGCATTAAATTAAAAAAAAGGTAATTAAGTTATTTATCTGTGCTCTAAACATAATTTAAATGATTTATAAAGTTACCTTGTTATTCTTTGTCCACCGCTGCGAAACTCAGCTTATAAATGGAAAAGTTTAGTAGCTTCACTACTTATTTCAGAAATAATTCATCCGAAATGTACGAGTACAAAAACTTGTTGAATTGTTGCGAAGTTATTTTATTTTACCAGTTATTTACTCTTTTAAGATTCTTTCGTTCTTTTATTTTCACCAAACTGCGCCAAAAGGCAGTAAAGATTTTTGAGCGTATATGTTATGTATATATGCGATACGCATGTCCATTTCTTTGGCTCAAAGTAAATACTTAACGGATTTCAGCATTATTTTAAGGTTTTATTGGATTCTTTTTCAATGTAACAATACTATAGGCTATGCCTATACATATTTTTTAATGCAATTCTTAGCATTCACGTTTTATTTAAGTAACTATCAGATACATGTTTAAACATCTTGAAATCTGTGCGTGTGTGTGCATAAATTAAGTCAAAGATAATAATATCATCGTTAACTGCGTACTACCCACAGAACATCGAATAATACATGCACATGCAGTACTCATTCACTCACTGATTCATTCCATTTGACGCTCCTAACATACATCTGTCATTCTATCTTACGTTCCATGCCCACATATAAATTCTAATACGTAATTATTATTTAAATTAGAGGAAGAATAATTTAAAGCCAGACTCTCTAGTCGGGAGAACAACGTTCAAATTATTGCGCTAAGTCACTTCTTCCCAAAGTGGTCCAAGTGGGCTCCCAGAGAGGCTCCTACGGGAAGCTCGAGGGGGGTTTACGTTTGGGTGACGAAAAAATGGTTTACAATTTGTAATTGGGGTCTACGAAGATATAACCGATGATAGAATTGTACTAAAATGTACGAGTAAGCTTGACTTCATCTATCAATCTATACAATTATAATAAAATTAAAAGTTGGGGTGGGTGGGGCTCTGTTTTTCTGGATGTTTGAAAGAGCATCACATAAAAACGGCTGATTTGACAGAACAATGGATGAAATACTTAAATAATCCTTGACTCGAGGCGTTACATATTTAGGCATTATTTTATTTGAATCAGTCCACTCTATCAAAAGTTATTAAGTTTGTATGTGACTTGTATATTATATGACGTGACGTGTATTATAGTTATTTATTTTAACCTAAAAGATACACCGAAGCGAAGCGAGGGCGGGTCCACTAGTATTTCAATAAACTTAGCGACTGTTATTTGTAGGATATTCAAAAAATAAAAACGTCCGAGAGCGGGGGGGAGGGGGGTCAGGGGATCCTCCCTTACCGCCAACATTTTAAAACTAGTATGTGACAAAAAATGTTTGGGAACCTCTGCTCTGTAAACAAATAAACAAGTGTTGGGCAAAATTAATGGAATAAGTTGAAGTGTAATCAGTACACAATCTATCAGGGAGTAACACCACATCGCCTCAATTTAAATTGTTGCGAAAGCGCGGACCATTTATTTATCGTGACAAAAATCTCGCCGTTAGCTATGACTTATTGTTGTTTGAGTTAAATGTGGATAGGTAAGGTAATTTAAACAAACAGTTAAGTACCAGAAAGTGTCCATTTCAGTAACAAAATTCTGTAATTATGGGGGAAATGTGGACAGTTATGGGTTGCGATGATTATGAATAGCTTTAACTTTCGATCCATTTATGACCTATTAGCTTTCCGCCCGCGGCTTCGCCCACGTGAAATTCGGGTATATCGCGCGACTTTTTCGCAATAAAAAGTATCCTACGTCCTTTCCCAAGTTCAATTCCATCTTCATACCGAATTTCATCAAAATCGATTCAGTGGTTTAGGCGTGAAAGCGTAGCAGACAGTCAGACAGAGTTACGTTCGCATTTATAATATTAAGTAGAGATTAAAGTATATGCGTATTTCTTCATAACTGAGGTTTGGACCATACTTCACGCTGCTTCATTGGCGGAGGATAATGATTACTTCATCTTTACTTCGACTGCTTCAACCTGAAGCAGTCCATTTATGACCAGTGTTAATATTATTGTTTATCTGCCTGATCACGTGTGTATTTTCTTCATTCTTTATGTATTCCATAGAACTCACGACACAGGGAATTCTAGAGTCGAGCTACTAGTATGTTACATTAAAAATATATCTATGTATCTTATATTCTTGCTAAAGCTTTAATGATTTTCTCTTGACGATACAAACTTCGCCTAACATCTCAAAGTTTCCTGACACTTCATCAATTTAAGAAACAAATTAAATTTCAAGTTTTCGAGCAATACTCGGTAAAGTTCTCAAACATATACAAAGCTGATTTCTCATTACATTTACAGTTAGGTAACAAAATACCTTTACGATTAAATTAGATATTGAATTGTTGATGATAAAAATAGCAAGATACGTAGAATCTAACGTAGTTTTTCCTCGATTACAAATACAAGCCGAACGTTTCAAACATGTTGCGATCGTCTGTCGTCGACGTTTATTACTTGCTACATTTCAGTTTAACTTCATGAAACTGCGGGTACTAGTTCCAGCTTTGCTCTGGAAATATTCTTTGTACGTTCACAAACAGTAGCCCTAATCAAAAACAATTTATGCTACTTTATGAATTCATGGACCAAGGTATTTTAACGTGTGATTTTTAATTTTGTTTTACTGATGGAAGTAAGTAGGTACCTACAAGATCCGTTCTGTAATCAAAATTCGAAAACGCTTTGTGTTTCTTTTCAATATAAACTTTAGCTATATCAAATATCAAACCCGTGTGTTATTCTTAAAATTATACTGAAAATCGTAGGTACCCTTCACGTATACATAAAAACTTAGATATAGATTCCGAGTTCACCCTATCTACAAATTCCTTGTCAAAAGTCTGATATTTCCGCAGAAGAATTCTCCAGCTAGTTAGTTAACAAATGAACGTTTTTAACAGTAAATCCGACCGTAAAATGAAAATCATTTCGCAATTCTCTCAGTGACTAATGAGTGTCATAATGTCATCGCCAATATCGGTGGCGAGTCAATATTTACTCTGGGCTCGCTTTGAAGTACTAGACGGCTACCAACATAAACAGACCAACTGAATAAGACATGTGTGCAACCCATATTGAAGAGTGCCGTCTCGCTCACTTCACTTGTAAAAGACAGAGATGGTCGCGTTAAAATTTCCTATAAGGTACATTTTCATCGAGAGCACTTACGTGATTATTAGCAGTACCAAAGCAGTCTTGGACTTTCCATATTTAGTTTTTTAAATTTTTGAACGAATGAATGAATGAAAGCATTGTGTCAAATTGACCTTTGTGGCTTTTTTTAATTTTATATTTTAGGGCTCCGTTCTTCAAAAGAAAAAACAAATTACAGAATCACTTTTTTTCCGTACGTTCTGCCAAAACCCCTTTTTCGTAAAAGCATGTGAAAGTGTCAATTTGAAATTAAAACCAAAGCCTTTGACGCTACGAAAAAATTGGGCTTTTAATTTTAATCAACTACGTATGCTATACATTTTTACGGTATACTGCGTTTCACGTATATTTTCCCTGTGACGTTGGCTCCCCTGTCCATTTTTTAAATTATGTTGTATGGGATTCATTGCTACCAACATAACAATAAATGTAAAACGTAATATGTTCAACGAATAGTGTGAACGATAACTAGATTAGCTTTTGTTTACAATAGAGTAAACTAAAGTTTATGCCGAAGTATATAGAAAGCTAATTATTAATTTAGTTTACAATGATTTACTCTTCTAAATCTTTAAGTATACATGTACCTTCTACCTGTCTAGCAAACTGAGATATCACCAATTTCGTAATAAATGTTCAATTAAGCTAGAAAATGTAAACAATTCGCAAGGCTATTCAAACAATTTATTCGCCAGTAATACCTGCTATCCCTAGTTAATTGGATGGTGAGAAGTGACAAGTGTCGATTGTTTCTTTCACTGTTAGCTACAAGTTTATTAAGACAACGATGTCGTTACATTAATAGTGTTCGTGACTATGAAAATAGTAGTTTGCCCTTGTTTGGTCTTTTAGTGAGATAAATATCTGTATGTGTACTATATGTGTATTAAAAGATCGGGCTAAAGGTGTCCTAGCATATATTTTCTCTTTAGTTTGGTTAATCCTTTAGCTTTCCACATCAGATACTCCCAACCTTACTTTTTCATGTACCTTTAGTAAATGCTCATCATATTGAACCACTTTCTCTATGACGGCATTTTCAATTACTGTAACAATTTGGCTGAACTGAATTATCTCGATATTATAACTACCTACCGAGCTCAATTCCATATTCAGTTTCACTTACATACACCACAAAATGTGAATTTAAAATCACTTTAGCCATTTTGGAGGAGTTCAGTGACAAACTCACGTACGCTAGGATTTTGTACATTATAAATATTAATATACGAAAGATTTAATTCAAGACCTCTTTTTACCCATCTGCGCCAGAAAGAGTGTAATGTTTTTCGGACATGTAAATACATGTTACATGTTATTTTGTGTCTATTCTATGCCGCCCCAATAATGTAAAAAGAGTAACACAGCTCAAAGTCAAAGGACTAACTACTGGAATTTGTAAACTAATTAGTCCATACGTTGGAAAACTGATCTAAATTCCTGGAAATTCGAAAAGCTAGCTCTAAAAACAGCAGGGCTCTGTACTATCTAGGTTAACGGAATGACCCGAAATACGATTTTTACTCTGGACTTTAATCAAATGAATCGGAATTTTTTCAACATACTTCGGGAGTGTGAGTTTGGTTAAAAGCCCTGTTTAATTATCAGCTGACTAGCATCGAAATGCTTTCGTTTTAGTGTCAAATTGAGCCAAGATGAAGGGAAATGTATTTTATCGAATGTTGGTTGATTTAAACTTGATTAAGAGCATTTATTACAGCTTAAAGGGGGTGAAGAAAATCATCGGCGACTCCCAAAAAAATTTTTGATGTAGCCGATTAAAAATTTCACCACTTACAATAATAACCCTCGCAAGACCAGTACAAAAAGTAACTCAGACTTTCCTAGAAAAGCTATTAAAATTAATGATCACTAAAGACCACTGAATTGAATTGTAAATATCTTTTCAATTTCATAACAAAAGAATTCATTAGTTCATTGCTCAAAATCCGCCCTGAATATTACTAAATCTGAAAACCCTAAATTATACTTTGCGACTCTTGTCATTTAGTACGACCTTTTGTTCAATTGTCCCTTTTAAGGCCATAAATCTTAGTAGTTCATTGCTGATTTGAAATATTGAATCGGTGCTTGTCAAAAAATAATTATACTGGCACTAGGAGACATAGAAGTTTTTCTGCACCATATTTTATCTCATAGTTTAATCGATCCCTTAGTTTTCAACATCAGGCACTACAGTCTTTCAAATCAAATCTCATTAATGCTCATCATATAAGTATTGGATATATTTTTACTACAGTAATTTGTTTATTTTCCTTTAATTTGAAAACGCCTTAATAGTGTTTTACTTTTACTCATTGGTCGGATATTTACATACACACAGACTAAGACCAGTACCGTCTTTGTTATAAGGGCAAACGAGGGCCTCTCCTAAGGCTCCACAGGGGCCCCAAGTGGCTAAAAAAAATTTACCCACCAAAAAGAGAGCTAGAACTACCTACTTTGTCTAGTTGAAAGTCATATTTTAATGTAAAGTTTATAATTTTGTTACTAATTTCTTTCCAACAGGGCCTCAAATTAGTTTATTCTCAAGGGCCTCAAGGTGCCCTAAGACAGCTGTGCTACTCTCTACATACGATACTGCTTTTTGTCTATCAACGAGAGCTACGAGTATTTGTCGGATGAGTGATTCACCGTACGTTTTGTACTTTTATTCTATTTTAAATGTTCTGTAATCAAAGCTCAAGAACTAAAAATAAATAGTAAAAAAAATATTTATGCAAAACACTTTTTAGTTAACCGACTTTATTTGATTAATACTAATCAATACTACAACAAATAGTCAATATTTGTAGACTTCTTTTATAACTAAAAAGAAAATATTAATATTCGAAGCAGTTTTTGTGAAAATTTTAGCATATGCGATAATTGAAGTGCTCAAATCGTTTTAAATTAGGTGCTGAAACAGTGTTGATGACATGAAAATATGTAATTTCCGTTACAAGGTTTTCGTAAAACTGCGTAAAACTTAAAACTTTCGTAAAATTACTAAGTCTTCAGAACACAAAAAATAAGTCTTCCACTGTCTACGTCACTTCAAATAACGTGACATATGTGACGTTGACTCGTGTCAAAATTGACAATTTCTCCTTAAAGTACTTGTTTCAACGTTATGTATTAGCGATAGGTATTACCGATACCTATGTATGTATTCAGGGAGATGCATAATAAATGGATGTTACACAAGCGATCTGATGAATCTTTAAATATGCACGTGTAACGTGTAACCTTCAGAACCCGATGTTCATTCAGACATCTAAGTTCATTATTCAAAAACTCATTAATCATTTACTGATCGTCAGCTATAGGTTTGTTAGATTACGTTGTGTAAAATAAATACAGTGACAAAAACTATTATTGAGTATTGAAATATGACGTTCTAAAAAGTTTTTAACGTTAGAAAATCGTCAATCATCATCATCTATAGAGCATCAGCTAACGTTATTAGCCATGCCAGATTTTTTTCTAGCAAGTCGAGATTTTCTAAATTTTTGAGTGAAAAAAGCAAGATGCTCATGTCGAAACCAAGAAATAGTAAAAATAGAATATAAGCAAAAGTTTTGAAAAAGTTTGGCAACGTTAAACGATATACCTACATTTTAGAATTGAATTTAAAAATTCAGTTAAAATTTCTTTAAAATTTAGTGACTTGAAATCGACACAGAAACGAATTGGTCTTCAAAATTTCCTCTACCGATCTATAATAAAAAACAAATAGGGGTATAAATAATTTATGGATAAGAATTATTTCGACATTTAACACGTAAAATGTATAACACCCATCTTGCGTGGACGCATAAAAGTTTAAAAACTAATAACACCAAGTCTCAAACAATTTTATACGCGGTCAATTCCTGTCCAAAGTTTCTCGAAAAAGAATTTTTCACAAAATTAGTTTTATAATTTATGGGTTTAAACTGTACCCGGCAGTGTTGTAGGAGTTAGAATTTTGTTTGAAAATTCATGAAACCGCGTGTTGTTGTGGTTTATCGTTTGAAACTTTAAAAATGTTTTGAATTTATTTTTAATCTGAACTAGGCTTTGATTAAGTCATCACACGTAGTTAAGCATTTAATAAAAAAGTTCACTGACAAACTGTCATAGTTAATCGGAATAATATTTATCCCAAAAAACGGCATTTTTCCCGCGGGATAACAAGTTAAAGTTAGTATGAAAACTGTAACTATCATTAGAATTTGTTATCGGATAAATCCAATACTAGAATGTTTCACTTTAGGTTCGCATATAAGCTATCATATTGAAATTAAATATTTAAAGTCTATTAAACATTTTATAAGTACGATTATTTATGAAAAAATGTGTGGTTCGTTCACAAAGGGACCTTAAATCAATAAACACAATTTTTTTCTTGTAACTCCCGTATTTCGTAGAAATTAGTGAAACAGAAAATTATTTAAAACCAATGTCTTTGACGAAACCAACGTTATGAAATAAAGTCAACAAAACACTACTTATTTTTTTCATTTCATCGTTATAATACAAAATAATATACAATTCAATATATCTGATATCTTGTAAGTAACAAGTTTCATTATAGATATATCTAATACGTATATAGTCTCGCGAAGATGTGATATCGGAACATTTACAATATCGTTTAGGAGAAATCAAAAGAATGTGTCATTTATCTGATCGCAAAAGTTATTCGGAAACAAAGAACAAATATCAGTAATGAACTGAAATACAATAATATATGTACATTATATATTTAGTAAGGAAAATCTAAGCTTACAACAAAATTGGGCACATTAAAATAAACAAGGTTCGGTGAAATTTTGATGTAAGTAAACTTTGTTCTTAATAAGGGAAACTGTATCTTTATAATTTATTTTGTGCGTCTAGGCATCTTAAAAACTGATATAAACATCGACAGATATATCTCTTAATTCATTGATAGTATGGGATACTCTCTAATATAAGAGAAGCATAGTAATTATACCTACCTAAGTTAGCACATAAGTATAATATTATGTTCGAAATATAGATTCTGTATTATTAATTAAATGTTTTTACTGCAAAATTCATTGCAGAAACTCGAAGCAAAGCGTGGGCTGGTTACTAGTACAATAAAAAAACAATCCAAATAAAAGAGAATTGTAAGAAATAATAAAGGTAATTGTTACAGAATAAGGAAAACCCGACACGACACCAATTAGATATCTATCTACGACTTTGATGAGGAATATCATTGGCTATCTTTATATCAGAAATAATTATTATCTTTCTATTCCTATATATTCATGAAGCTGATATGATAGGTATTGTCTACGGGACATTAGGAAGAATTATAAGAACAGATATTGCTAAATTAGCAACTAATTTTATTGTGATGATATCATATGTATATTTTTTGATAGGTTATAGTGTTTTATATTGTTGAATTTTGACGTTCAATAAATAAATTTAAATAATAAAATTTTGAATTTGAATATTACCTATAACACACTAGAAGTCGCCGGCGCGGCTCCGCCCGCGTAATTTTCCCGTTTCTGGAAATAAAATATTTTGCTGCTCCTCTCCTATTTATCATAGCGTGTTGTTATATAGCCTATAAGTTTCCTCGATAAATGGACTATCTAACACTAAAAGAATTTTTCAAATCGGTCCAGTAGTTCCTGAGATGAGCGCGTTCAAACAAACAAACAAACAAACAAACAAACTCTTCAGCTTTATAATATTAATATAGATTATACCTAAGTGTTTTAGGTAACATTTATTGACAACCAAAGGACTATTAATTACATAAATACAAGAGTTATAATTTTATAATAAAGAATCCTGTGTGATTCCGATTTAAACTTAGTTTATGTTTGGACTACCTAACAGCAGTTTGCACGTTAGTGTAGTTATCTTTATCGCGCTTTTAAGTAGGTTAAACTTGTACTTACTGTATCATGAAAGAATAACAGATACATGCTTATATTCTCAATACTTTCGAAGAAGTGTTTTTGAAAAACTTTGCAAGTTTTCTAAATAACTTTGTAAGTAAAATCTACTTAGGTATAAAGGTGTCTGAATATAAAGGTACTTAGAAAGGATATCAAAGGTAAACAGAAAAGATTTTAAAAGTAAATGATGTCTTTTATAGTCGCCAACGAAGCGAACGGTAATAGAATAGTGTGTCGAGAAAATGAAGTGAATTCTTAACTTTTGATACTTAGTTTAAGATTATTGCATAGTTAAACTTGACATGGAGAAAAATACAATTAATTCAGAAAAAACAACAGGTCATATACACACGTCAGAGGATAATCCCCGTTCACACATAGTTGATGAGTTGATAATCAATTATTGATGATGACTTACCGAAGAAAAATCGTTGGTAAATCGGCTCATTCGTTATAGAGTTAATTAACAATATTCGACTGCACAAACACACGAACTAACAAACAACCTTTAACCCTAAACGCATACTTCATCTTCGTTCCATCGTGGGTCATAAAAAGAATCACCGATCAAAGCCTTAAAGGGATTTTCATCGTTAGTTCTTGATAAATAGGTATTTTTTGTAACATACATTTCCCTTTTATGACCTTAACGCATTATCCGAAAGCTCTTGAATAGTTGATAAAGGTATCGCTAATTCGATATTTCTTTTCGAAATATCCCAACCCGTTCGCGTCAGCACTTCGTCATCATAAATCGCATTTATTCATCGCTGTTTGACGAAGGTATGAGAGCCTTAGCAAATGAAAGTCAGCAAACATTGTACCTCCATAAAATGTATGATCTATCATAATTCTATTCACCTTTTTATCTGAGCTCTGAAGGATTATATTACGATCTTAGTAGTAACTTCGCTAAAAGCATGACGGGGGAGTTTTATCTTGTTTTTATCCCACTGCGTCAGAAGAAGGGTAGGTAACGTATTTCATGTGAATGTATGTAAGTTTCTTAAGCTTACTGTACAGTATAACGACAGAACGGATTTCAAAGAGATGATGATGGATTCGTATCTATAGTGGGAGTTATATAGGCTATATTTTTTGCAAATTAATCCCTTGTCTGCACGCGCCAACGATATATCTACGTGCTGACGTCAGCAATTAATTCAGGCTCTCTAAGAAGACTGATATTTTGACAGTCATATTTATTCACGTAATAAGTTATCTATATGCTTTAGGTATCGGTAGAATAGTTGATGACGTTTTTGTTCCCGCTGATGGCCGTCATCCCTACTACGTAATACATTAATGTAGGAAGAAAATTGTATATAATTCATTCTTTAGCTACCTATACTGTTTTATGCATAAGGAATTGGCCACCAGATAGCTCTTCTGTTGCTACGTGATGACGCAAAGACAAAACAACAAGTCAAAGATAAATTATTACTAGAAACGATATGATGGCGGACATCTTAAAAAACTAATTTGTGGTAAAAATACGGAGTTCTCATTAGTGTTTCTTGTGGATTAGTGTAAACAAATAATTCATAGATCTAGACTTAATTAAATTATCAGACAAGTTATTAAGATTTAAGATACCTTTAACAACTATTAAACGAAAAGAAGCAGATGTTGTTAAAAGCGCGCTCGGTATGTAAAGTTTGATCCAATATGTTAGAAAGAGATAGCAAATAATTATCAGAAAGACGATAATGATGCATGCTATTTAGCGCGGGACACTTTTTCCGTTGTTAACTAAGGATATTCGAGTACTATACATGCCTAGTATAGTACAAAATACCATTGATATTGAAATATCTCATAAAAAACTACATTATATATTATTTTCTGCGAAAGCTTTGTAATATCCAATACAATATCACTAAGTAGGTACAATATAGAGGTAGGATATTATTGTTTTGTTTTTATAACTTGTTTGCTTAATATGAGGAACAATATATTATCTGTTTTTGTCCTAATCAATTCCAATAACATTCAACAAGTAAACAGCCTCAGACCAAAAAGTATATAGACTCCGCCTTAGAAACAAAAACGGGTACCTAGTCGAAAAAAATATAACATAAATGACAGATGATTACATTTCCCGGTACACTGCTCGGCAGACCGTGCTCTGTGACGTATGTCAAATTGTAAAAAAAAAAATTACTTACTATTTGTACCTACTGAAGACTAAGTCTATTTATACTTTATGGTCTAAGTAAATAATACG
Source organism: Lerema accius (assembly GCA_001278395.1). Lineage (NCBI taxonomy): Eukaryota > Metazoa > Arthropoda > Insecta > Lepidoptera > Hesperiidae > Lerema > Lerema accius. The sequence goes on from LGAG01001308.1 coordinate 80,120, forward strand.
TTATTCTATACGTAGAATATAAATGTATATAAACACAATTGTTTGTCGGACATACTTTTTATCTTCGTCCGTAAAGAAATCGGCCAATTCGTGAAATCCCTACGGGCAGTATCGTATAATTGAATCCGAGTGAAAATACAAGAATTTTACTAACGTACTTTACCAAATTACTTCTAGATAGAAAATACAAGCTTTCAGTACGATTGGTTTTACCGTAACCAGAATTTAAATCTGTAATACACTCGTAGTTTTAAAGTGAGATTCCAACTTAGAAAACGTATCGGATTTTCTCTTAGCACCCAAAAGGGAATCGAAGATTGCTTTTTGAATGCTTTCGCTAGTACATTTATTTCATACGATGTAGTTTAAGTAAAACTACGAAAGCCATTTCAGGTAATACCCTCAAGTTTCTCACATGAAATTTCTCATTAGAATTTTCCGTTGAAAACGAAACAAACTCGCTTTTGTGATCAAATTTCATTTTAGTTTAATATAACTTTACTGTATTAGATTAATAATAAACTTAACCATAGTTAACCATACTTAACCATAGTTAAGTTTATAACATTCACTATGTAACTAATAAATAATATAAATATAAAAGGTTTTCAAAACTTCAAATCATTTATTTTTACCTTAGAGGCATAATAACTAGCAAAACGAACGTCAAAATTTACAGTACGAATAATATTTTATGTTAAATAAAAATAAAAAAAGACATTTATATCATTACAATACACGTTCAGAAAGTCTTGTTTAACAGATGCGATACAGTAACGACGTAGCTAAGACATCATAACGACTCAGTGCGTACGGGCCGCGTAGCTCATTTTTCATTTCTGTTTTTACAACGCAAGTCACACTGATTAAGTTTTGTTTCCATTTACTAATTTACCCCTAAAATGAGCACCTTCATTATTTATTTACGCCAGGAACACACGTAACTTTTGTAATTAAGCCAACCAACAACTTTTCGTTCAATATACCTACGCAGAGCTTTAAAGTCAAGTGTAAAGCAAAATTCAAGGAAAAACTTTAAACTTTGAGCTTATTTATAACATACAGGGTAGCTTTTATTTAGAACAAAGTAGTCTAAAAGAAAAAAATTAAACAATTACAGGACTACAGCTTAGTAATTGACAAATTGAAAAATATTGTATACTTACGCTCTTTAAATTGTGTTAACGACCTACTTTTTGATCTTTGAACTTTATTAGAAAAAAAACAATCAAACAAATATTAATTTCTATTTCAAAATTACAGCAACATAGCAATAGTATATATACTATAAAGATATATCTTTAATACATATAGATAGATATAATACATATAGATAAAAATCTATAATCGCATGGATTACTGTGTCGTTCGTTTGTTCAAGTGTTCGGTGATGAAAATCGTTAGTGTGAAAAGGGCCTTATAGATATAAAACTCAACAGCGTCTCACATTTGAAAATTACATAGTAAAATATCACATAATGAGCTCATCGTGTTACTAACATTGGTACTTCGTACAAAACATCGACTATTACTTAGGGACCTTGTTAGCTCAAATAGGTAACGCAGTACTCAGATTTTTATTATTCTTCTTATGACTATAATAATTATCTGTAAAGCCGACTAATAATTACTTTCATCATCATAAAACGTCGTGTGGAAACACTTTTAAGATTCCGATTTTGTGAAAAGGACATTTAAAACACCACATTAAATACTTCACGATACGTACAACATTTATCCCTATAATTTGTGACGAAATCAAGAGATAGCAGTTCTTTACGTATTTTTATTTACCTTAGCGTTTTAGATACCTTTTTCAGTAAGGTAACCGATTTTTGGCGAAGAAACGGTATTTTTCTTTCCTTACGTAAATACGTCGTAAACACATGATGGTAACGTAAGCCAAGTTTATGGTATATGTTAGAAAGTGGATCTTTTCACGACCTTTGACTTAAAGGGCAAGGTCATTGGATTGAACGTAATGTAAAATTTGAACTTAGTAAGATGAAGTGGGTCGAATTTAGCTTGCAGGAAAATACGCCTAAATTCACACAGGATTGAACATATAAAAAACGTTTTTTATGTAGTGAGAATAGTAAAAGAGTTTTCACCATACCCTGCCGCCCATGGACATTGTGACAAACTTCGAGTAGGACTATAGGAGGGACTGTTCATTGGTTAGTAAGTTCTGTTAGGGATAGCTGTTAATGACAATTAATTATTGTTGATATGTTGCTAAAGGAACCGCGGTAATGAGTACTGTTTGCAGTGTTAGTAAATATTAGTACCTAGTCCAGTTAGTGATTGTATTTTTCCCACTCAAAGTCGGTCAAAAGATGTGTTGCTACCCTTAGAGATGGTCGCTTCTTGTATAGTGTACTCTGACATTCAAGCCCCCATCCGAAACATAAGTCGATGACTAACTCAACTCGTACATTTACAGCTACGAGTAATAATGTCATTTTGAGACAAAGTAACGATCGTAAATTTGTCAAAAGCCATGAGAGACGGACGTAATATCGTAATGTGATTAAATATTACCATAGAACAGGGTTTCACACTTTATAGGGCATTAAATGTCTTTATGATTCAGATTCCAGTTATATTTCTATAAGTGTTATGTGTTTTGAAATATTTGCTCAGAAACAAAATATATATTCTAGTAATAAAATTGTAACGAGGTCAGTTCTGTAGTTGGTAGGTATGTTTTATTATAGTTAACGAGACTAAGGGCGGGCGTAAACTTATGGAATTTTTCATGTTCTGAATTGACGGTTGGGAGAACGGGGTTAAAAGAGACAGGGGCCTTTTTCTGTTATAGAAATGTTTGCGTATGCACAATGGCAAGCCTGGAACTAAAGTGGTCTATGTTACAAATAAAGTTATCAAACGAAACGCGTTTAAAGTCACTGTATTTAAATAACTAATCAAAGTCTAAAGTGGTATTTTAATGATAATCTTACTTTGGTGACCAGATGACCGGATGATGAGACCACTTTTGCTTGGATTAATTTATTGTTTTAAAGTTCAAATATTGTTTTTAAGTTCAAAAATGCTCATAGCCAAAAATGTTACATAGACCACTTTAGTTCCAGGCTAGCTAACTTACTTCTGGCTCTTTTTACACCGTTCTCCCCTACTGTTAATGTAAATTCAGAAACGGAAAATCATGACGTTTGTATCAGCCTGGTGATATTACAGGATCTAGGACACAGAAAAAGTTACAAAATATTCTACTATTTTTAGGACAAACTCAGCTAAAGTAGTTGATAAAAAGAACTTTCCAACAAAGTTTTTCAGCGATAGGAACAAAAATGGCTGCAATTGAGTACAAAGACTTTCGTTACGATTCTCTTACACACAATTTACGACAGAAAAAAGTTTTTCTTTTACTAAGCTTTTCGATTGTGTCTTTGAATGAACTGGACTAAGTACTTCCTAAAAAAGAACGAATTAAAAACGTTAAAGTAGGTACGTATTTAGTATTCAAATCGCAACGTTTACCTAGCGACTAAATTCTAAAGGTTAGTTTAGCAAATCGCAAAAAACTTTTAACAATAACGACTCTTGCTCTTTAGTTGTATTTAGAAAGAAATGTTTTGAAAAACATTTTTTTAATAATGACCGTATCAATCCGCATTGAAGCAACGAGATGGGGTATGCTTTAGATCTTGGATTCTTACGGGGGTAACAAAGAACCTAAGTATTAGGATCGTATCATAAAAAAAATACAGAAAAAAGCAACGTGTTTAGATTGTTTTGATAGCATTTTAAAGATGGGGTAAACGGGGTAAAATCAATTTTCCTCATAGGTCACAGGGGTAACGGTATTGAAAAGGTTGCGAACCACTGCTCCAGGCTTTAGTTATGAGGAGAGACCCGTGCTCAGTAGTGGGTCAGGGATTGATACACCATAAAATCTTGTCGTTAAAATTCTACTCATTCTACTACTAAATCACTTCGCAATCGATTACTTTAATACTTGACGTGCACAAATCTCATACAAACCTAATATCATATTATACAATCTCTCTACGAGGGAAATTGCAACTCTCCCAAGTTTGATCGGGAATCGATTAATCATTCTTTACGCGCCAGTTTTATTATGAGAAAAAGAAGTAGTGTCGTTCCAGTTTAAAGTTTTAAATGATTTTAGTTTCTTTACACAGCTGATAGAGCTCTTCGAAAAATTATATTCTGATTACGCTAGAAGGAGGGATTTTTTTTTTTACTATTTCACGTCACAGGGCACGAGTTGCCGAACAAGGTACCGGATCATTTATTATTTACGTTGTTTTCTTCGACTACGCTTTTTTGTTCCGAAGGCAGTGTCTATATATTTTTTGGTCTAAGCTTAAACTATGAAGTTACTATTTCTATTGTAAATCCGACTAACCCTTATCCCGAGGGATCAGTGACAAGCACGCGTTCTTGATAGTTGGGTTTAATATAACTTATACAATGTGTCAAGTGTGATCAGAAAGGACTTTGTCATTTGTCGAGCTATTTACTAATCAAGTATTCTACACTATTTGATGAAACATTAATTACAGTAGGTACGTGTAAGATTAAAATAAACTAAAATTGATTAGTTAGTTTTTCTGTGCGTTTGTTTCTTGCAGTATAAGAATTAAAAAAAAGAAAAGTTGCACAACTTTGTTATTTTCTGAAATTTGATTTCAATACAAACATTGTTTTTAATATATTGTATATTTTAAACAAAATTTATTTTTGTGCATTTCTTGTCCATGTAAACTTTAACCATGTTAAATCTCAAACTAGTACATAATTTTTAAAAACAAACCGAAGTTTAATCCTTCCCGTAATATATGGATATTTCTAAAACATCTTGAGATAAGAAAAAAATGCGTTTACACTTCGGATATAAAATTTCTTAAAGGTTTGTTGCCTCTTGACAACGGTACGAATAATCTTGTTTAGGGTAAATATTATTTTTCTATTTCCAAGTAATCGTGTGTATTTTTCTTTCCTTTCATCGTTTATATTTTTTTAAAAGGCTTACAAGATTCCACGCTTTGAATTGCCAAAGATCTTTGAAGAACATTTCAAATTAAACGATTAAAATCTTAGGTATGTAATTTGTAGCTAATTCCGGCTAGGCTTCCATATGGCTTAAATTTATGGTTTCCCTAGACTTTTTAGAGCTATTTATACTCCTTTAGCCGACAAATTTAACAAAGATCTCCTTATTAGGACCTCAAATGTATTATATGCGGTACACGACATTTGTATATTTTAAAATATATTGCTATTTTTTATTAAAAATTGTAAATTCACTAATCAAAATAAACACAATGCTAAAGCATGTATTAAAAGCATTTAACAAATTTTGTAAAAATAAAACTTCATTTTATCACATTTCGATAATCCAATTCCACAATTTTGTATTATTAGTTTGAATATCGTAGCACATTTCAAACTCTCGTAGCAATGTGCTACGCGCCTGGGGGCTACGAATCTGTTCTTGTTAAACTTACCACAGTACAATATAAAACTTAAAATTCATACAGTATGGCAATGGTGATAATAGATTTATTAATCCTTCCATTTTTGAACTTCTCATCGGTTTATTCATGGAATAGTACTTATGGTAGAACTCTTGGTGAGAGTGTATTAGTATTCAGTATCATTTCCAAGAGGACTAGGTATGTTGTTTAATAAAAGTTCCTTATTTTTTCTGCATCTTGCCCTTCATGAAAAAATGAATGTATTTACTTTCTTTTTTTAAATCTTTGTCGTCGTTCATTTCAACTTTATACGCGATATCGACGATTTCGTAGAAATCAAAAATAAAGAACTTCTGCACAAATTTACTCTGTGGACTTTTTATTGTTTCAAATCTCTAGCAAGCGACGCTATTCCTACCGGGATACTAACCCCACATCAATGTTCACCAAATATCTTTGACACATGACTCGACTAGTAAGTCTTTTATCGAATTCTATAATCGAATCGATTTTTTATAAGATGTAGCTTCAACTTGTATACTAAGTTTGTAGTTGTAGTTGGAGTTCATTCACCAGTAGGATAATACTAATAATAATTACTGAGTAAAGAAAGCTATATTATATTGATAAAAATATTAAAAAAACTGTGCATAACTAGAGCCTGTCGCTAGTAGCAAGCATGCTAAGTTTATAAAAAATCACACATTCTATACTTAATATCCAAAAAAGTGATTAAGAAAATGACTCACTTACTCGTATCTTACTTTAACCAAAAAATCGATTTATGATTTCAATATTATGTCATAGTGCAAATGCTTTAAGTAACAGAATGTACAAAATTACGACGGATTCATACCGCATTTCTTCCCTTTCAACAAGCTAAATCATTAGTGTGAAATTGCTGTATTTCCCAATGTTTACTATGTGTTTACGGGAATTACAACGCTTTGTTACATTTGGGATTGTATAAATAAACAGAGAAACTTATTATCTTTTGCTGCCTCAAATAAATTACTACGAACAAAGCAAGTAATTCGGATGATATCTTTTTCTTAAATTTGCAATCACGCGCGTTTCTGCACAAAAGAACAAATATTACGGGTTAGAAGAATTTTTCGTTTGATGTTTGTAAATTCTCAATTTAAAAAATGGCTATAGCTCTGTCATGGACATGGCTGTGTATTGTACGTGAATACGTTTATATTACAGGTATTTAACAAAAAAGATTTTTATTTTTATATATAGCTATTCATTGGTATAATTTAATCTTAGATGAAACGATAGATTCGAAACTACAACGCCAAACTCTAGCCCCCTATTTTTTACCATTAGATTTCTATTGCCCCCGTATGGTAGCAAATTTAATGACATAAGTATTTCAAAATGGTTTTAGCAATTTTGAAACAATAATAAATCAAGTAAATAACATTTAAACATAATGGCTTAATAAACAAAGATTCAATTTATCGTAAACGCTGTCAAATACCTTCATCATACGCAGACCACTTTAAAATGTCATTTACAAACTCTCTCATTTCCACTGAATAATGTGGTAAATACACACAATAACTGGAAACCACTATCAAGGGCACTTGTACATTTACCAAACGAAATGTAGTTATTTTAATTATGTATCCTAACCACAATATCATGGCAGCAATGTAAATACAATTAAATACTGACAAGTACAAAATACAAGAGCCAAATTAAATATTGAACACGGACTAATAGACACACATACACGCACACATACACATACAAACACACTTATGACTAAGAGAAATATTTTTGCAAAATTAATTTTAAAAATATATCTACACCTAATATAAGGCGTATACTGAAACGTATCCCTTCCTGATAAAATCCGACTTACATTTATGGTTTTTTTATCGTCAATCAATCAGTTAGATACATACGAGTAAGTTCCCGTCTCACGAAGTTTAAAAACACGTAACCTCGATTGGAATCCATCGATACGCTTTGAGCTCTTTTTCTTTTCAAATCGTAATTGGGGCCAGCAATGGATGCCGATTGCTCTGCATTTACGCGGTTTCACTAGGCACAACATCTCAAAAGAATACGAACTGAGGCAGAGTTCGAAGAACACTTCGTTTTTTTTCTTAGTTTTTAAAGAGCTAAATAGTCTGCGGAGAATGGTATGGTCTATGTTCATTAAAGTGAAAAGCGTATACGTATCTATCTATTTTTTATGTATTATTTAATGACAAACGAGCATTTAGTGCCATTATGCTTGATGCCAATGGACATCCATGACAAATCTTAGTAGGACTATAGGAGGAACTGTTAGTTGATTAGTAAGTCCTTTTAATGATAGGTGTTAATTATAATCAGTAATTATTAATTCGTTAACGCTAGACTATGATAGTGTTAATGTGGGATTTCTTTCCTAAATTAAATGTAGTTGTCAAAAACTTCACTTCTCCAAGTAAACTTTAACTATGCCAATTCTCATCCCAGTACATGCTTGCATTAATCTTGAAACGAAGTCCAAAGTTCAACCCAAGGACGTTAAAGTAAGTTATGAGCCCTCTACGTATTATTATATTGAGTAAAGCGCTGTCTTATTCAATTTCTTTTCTTCGCTGTTTGACGGTACGTGACAGGTTAGGGAAAAAAGCTATGAATGATGGATTCTATCTGCACGGTAATACATTTCGTGTGCTTGTGACGTGTAGGGTTGCCAGGAAGACGAGGAATACGGTAATTTCCTGGAATTTCGCGGGTTTTGACACCAAAATGATATGCCCTATGGGTTTCGCTGATATGAGGAACTCTTAATAGCTACTCTAGTTAAGTCTAGTTCGGGATAAACGTGTTGAAATACTAACGGGAAAATGTAATCAGAGTTTGTAGTTGTAAATATTAATCGGAGGCTATGTTTGCAAGGCGTAAGCAGTGATAGCCTAGTGGTTTGAACGTTGGTCTCTCGAACGGGAGATCCTGGGTTCAAACCCCACGGCACGCACCTCTAATTTAAAAAGTTACGTGCGTATTAGATACTAATTATCACTTGCTACGGTGAAGGAAAACATCGTGAGGAAACCTGCGCACCTGAGAGTTCTCCATAAAGTTCTCAAAGGTGTGTGAAGTCTGCCAATCCGCACTAGGCCAGCGTGGTGGACTATGGCCTGTGCCCCTCACACTGTGAGAGGAGACCCGAGCCCAGCAGTGGGACATTAATGGGTTGCAATGATGATGTTTGCAAGGTAACCACACTATATTCTGGTGACGAACTAAGCCCTTATCCAATTTAAATAAAAAAAAGTCACTTTAACTACTGTTGTGATGATAATATGAAAAAAACGCGTTTATTTTTAGTATTTGGTGTTACAGCGGCAACGGCAATATATAATTTTCGAAAATTTCAGTTTTCATCACGGTTTATGAGTGCAGCACGGTTTATGAGAGTGTTATGGTTACAGCCTGGTGACAGACAGACAGACAGCGGAGGTACCTAATACGGTCTTATTTTTACCTTTTAGGTACGGAACCCTAAAAAAGGAAATATAGCGGAAAATAAAAGCGTAATTTGACAACCCTAGCCGCATGTGATCTATCACCATACATCACTGCAACCAACACACGTTAATATCCTATGTCGTCTGGAAACCTGATGGTTATTGGTTACATACCAATATACTCGTATTAATTAATTCACGACCCTTATGGCGAAATGGGTGCCTTGTCTACCCGCTGTTTAATGGGTCCTGGGTTTGATTTCCAGCAAGGAAGAAATTCAAATGATCATAATGAGTTTTCGTGCATGCTGCTTTTATCGATTTATAAGATGTTATCACGTCAAAAGGTAATAATAAAAAAATGGTTACAAAAAATTAATATTATCTAACCTGAGTGCAATTGATTGCAGAACTGTAATTTATAAATAGTGTTATTACTTATTACAACTTTCAACAAAGAGTGTACAAAATCGAACTAAATAGTAAAGTCTAGTGAAACGTCCACGATCATTCAATCTTATATCTGAATGAATATTTTATGATTTCTCAAACGCCGATAAGATTAAAAGTTTGAACAAGATTACTGCTTTCAAAGGCTTCGACGGGAATTGAAATACGAGATTTTATTTTAAAGCTAACTGATGCGGTAGATTTATTACTGGAATATTTAAATATGAATCGTAGTACTTATGTTTTGTAATATAGTGCCTTACTATCCGAAATGTGTTTCTTTTGTAAATATTTCATCGTGCTGCTTATAAGGACGGGCGCACACGTTCGGAATTTTTCAGTTCTTGAATTTACACTGACAGTAGGGGAGAGCAGGGTAGAAAGAGCCAGGGGTAAATTGTGTCGACGCAATCATTTCCATAATAGAAAAGGACTTAACCCTGACTCTTTCAACCCCGTTCTTCCCTTAATCAAATCAGAATCTGAAAAATCCCGGACGTTCAAATACAAGCGTATCTTGTTTTGAATATTTGTTTCTTTGTTTTTTTTATTATTTATTTAATAGTGGATCATATGAAATCAGGTTTGGAAAACGACACCACCAATTGAAATGAATATTGTAATTTGTAACTTAATTATTTCCTATTATCCTGAGTAGAAATTCCCTGTGCGTAAAAATTCCAATTAATTGCATTAATATCTTTCCTCTCTTAGGTACGTAGTATATTTTTATTGCGATAATTATCGCGCTAAATCCTTAATGGAGACCTGGCATAAAACGGGGTTTAGGTACATGCTCATGATAATTGAATGTACAAGTATTGATTCGATCACAATACATTGTAATTAAGTTCCGTTTAAACTTTACTGAGTTTCAGTTAATAGAATGCGGTTATTGGAAAACCCTACACCACGCTTAAGTTATATAACTTCAGCAATTTAATATAACCAGTTATATCCGGACTGGCTTAATTGTGGCTCAAAATTATCGTTACACGATTTATCCCTTTGGGGAATTACCTACTATCTAATCTACATCCCATTTGAGTACTAGGTAGATACTTTCATGCTTCTAAGTCCACTGGCTTCAATTCTTCATTATCTGTCACTAGAAGTCGCCGGCGGCTCTGTGCGCATAATTTTCCCGTTTCTGGTATATTTTTTTTTTGCTGCTCCTCTCCTCTTCATCTTAGCGTGATGTTATATAGCCTATAAGCTTCCTCGATAAATGGACTATCTTACACTAAAAAATTTTTTCAAATCGGTCCAGTAGTTTCTGAGATTAGCGCGTTCAAACAAACAAATAAACACACTCTTCAGCTTTATATATTAGTAAGTATACCTACTCGTAGATTTACAGTCAGTTTTACTCAGCCGGTATTCAAACCCAGAGCCAAAATTTCTAGCAGAGTAAAAAACCGATCAGGTTTTGAAAATGTATTACGTGTTTTCATGGATAGGTTTAGAGAACGTCTTGTGTTTATACTTTCCTCTCTCTTATACACTTAAACACAACGGGTGTACGAAAGAGACGGCAATAGTAGCAACTGAGATT
>LGAG01001308.1:92023-118217 GCA_001278395.1 Lerema accius
TAATATATAGATGTACCAATTAAATGGTAAAAGTTCGAAACGACTGTTTTTTCTACTTTACATTACATTTTCTTATATTATTTGCCGATACAAACCTAAGCTAAATCTTAATAAATCAATTCTATGAGATGGCTACTCAAGGCGTAAATGCCAAACAGTAGTACCGAATATCAGTACTGAGCCATTATTATTACATCTATACTAATATACAGACTTTATAGTATAAGCTGAAGAGTTTGTTTGTTTGCTTGTTTGAACGCGCTAATCTTAGGAACTACTGGACGAATTAAGAAAATCTTTTAATGTAAGATAGTCCATTTATTGAAGATGGCAATAGACTATATAAAATCACGCAAAGTTGAATAGGAGAGGAGCAGTAAAAAAAAAATTACGAAAACGGCAAAATTACCCGAGCTGAGACGCGGGCGATTACTAGGAAACTATATTATTAGGCTTACAGTATACATGTACTTTTAATTCCTTAAGTATCGTGAGCGGTTTTATAGCAAGGGTCGGCTCTACTTAATATTTTAGTTTTAGATAACGAAACGTAAACGAAACTCGGCGTAGAAGATTTCAAGTCCTGTTTCAGTCGGATAAGAGAATTATAATACGGACACTTAAAGCCTTTTCTCATAAACAAGTAGAGAAAATTACACAAACAGTTCTGCCACAATATATACACTAACAGTAAACCTTGTTTTTTTCGTCGTGATTTAAAAAGTAAACAATCTTGGCACTACTTTTATTTATTTCATTAATTAAAAAAAAAAATTTAGAAGTAATACAGAAATTTATTTTAACATTAAAATTAAATTTTTGTTTATTCTTTAATTTATTAATTTGTGTCTGTCTTATTTTTAAATCGATAATTACAATAAAAAGACACTGTAAGATTGTTTATTTTTTAAATCACGACGAGGTATAGTTAAACTCCAAAGTGAGCGTGATCGAGGAACGCACACACGACATGTATAATTCGGCTTCTGTTCGGAAGTGTTTTAGAACGAATCGTAAAGATGTGTGCGCAGTACATACACATACATACATGAAATACATACATGAGTTTAATTACTGTTAGTCATTCTATATTGTGGTCCTGTACTGGATATTGGAGGATTTGCACTTGTATTCGGCGAAAGAAGTGCCTGAAAAATATTGAGCTAGTCGCACCTATTCCCATCCTAAATACCTCGGGGAATTTCCAATCCATTGGTATTTACTAAGGAACTTTTTGTTATTGTTTTTGTTCTTTTTTCATGTTTATTCTATTCTATTCTGAGCTTTATTATTGGAACACATATAGGTAAGTAATGAGCTGATAAGTAAGAATATCCTATTAGTGTTGTCCATATTCGACTCAAAGAATATACCTAAGTATGCCAGAAGTAAGACAGGTCTAAGTGGGAATGCAATTACTTCTACATTTTTATTTATTTATTTATTTATCTTTATTATACCAATAAAGGTGGTACAAAAGGTGGAGTTAATGTTAAAAGCATTTTCTGCTAGTCGACCTTTGATTGAAGCAGAAAACATCGAAGGCGGTATATATAAGTAAAATGAGGATGAGAAAAAAAAAATACAAAACGAATGAATAAATACAAAAAATAAGAGAAGAGAAAAATACAATAGGATAGTAATGGATAAATACTTTACGTGAGAGGAATCAGCAAGGAAGGGAGGTGAACAATACACAAAAAAACATTTTGTATAGGTTATAAAGTATTTGTTATAAAATAAAGCGGAAGGAAAGCCTTAAATACCTCGCACAAATAGCCAATCTTTTGCAAATTTAAATGGCCTTTTTGCGATACAATCGTTTCAATTTCCCCGTCAAAGAGAGATCAGAAACTGCTAATTCCATTTAAAGTTACAAGGAGTTATCTATCGAATTTAAATTCGTTTTCAGAGTTGCCGAAGTTAACTTTACGAAGTATCTACGGTAAATCCTGACCACGTCATTAAAACTTGTAAACAGTTCATTATTCAATCGCCCTCACAAACAAACATCTAAGTAGGTATATTTAAGCAATTCTTTTGTATGGAAATAGTGAAAAAAACAGTTCCATCAATGGTGATAAAAATTGTAAGTTGGTTGGCTATTGAATTAAATAATAATTATTTGTATAATAATAAATTGTAAAATAGTAATTTTTGCTTACAAATACTATCTATATTCCGAACTCCGTATAAAACGTTGGTTGGTGTTTCGTTACTTTAAAAGTTTAGAAACCGCTTATATAAGCCATAGGCAAGTGAATATACCTACCTACTGCTAGGCAAAATGTATACCAAATAATGCCTGAAATAAATTGCAATGCAGCAATAATTAAGGCCGCCCGTAGTTTAGTACATCTGGTTTGCGTAATTTCTCTTGTTCTTTTATTCTGTGTAATTTTCGTAAGTAACAGTTCTTCTAACTGTACATAGCCTACCTACACATTACCTCTTTACAATATTTGTGTAAATTATGTATTACATATTTTGCGGATCCATATTTCATTAGTGAGAAAAGTATTAGTTCTTTCAACCTTTTGAAGACGTATTGAAATATCTCTTCTATGATACGATGAGATACAATTATAAGCCTAAGATACGATGAGATATATGACTAATAATCCTCTGAATAATTGGCACCCAGAGGAGTACCGAAGAAGTCGTAGAACATCTAATACGTACCTAAGTTGGCCAGTTAATCCTACACTAAAGACCTATTTCAATATTACCTAAGTACCATAGGGAGGCCCTCTTAATTTGTAGCATACGTAAGTCAAACTATTCTAGGATATAGCTAACTTTTGCTGATAAGTAGAGAGTGGGTAGGCAATTAATAGTGATTCCCAAAATACTACTTATGTAAAGTTTCGTTAAGTAAAGTTCGTTAAGTAAAGTTATGAGGAAGTATCTTGGGGTTTCCCGAATCACTTTTACCATTATCATTTTTATTTACAAGACATGCTTTTGTCAATGTAAACACTGCGATTATCATAATATTAATAATAAAAACATCGAACCAACAACCATATTTTTCTACATTTCTGGGTAATAATCATCTATGAAATGTCATCTGACAAAATTTCGTAATACAGAAATTACAGACTATCTTTAAAGAAGTTATGGTCAATCTCACGATGTTCATATTAAAATGAGTTCTAAATTATAATAGCTAACACTAGGTAGGTACTATAATACCTAGTAGGTACCACTAGATATCATCACTCGGTAGGTACTTTAGTACCTACTAGGTGGCTCATAGCAATATATTTGGAGCTTAACTTGGATTTACCGTGAGACAAGTCTAACATATTATTTTGCCACAGTAAGCTCTGCAGCTAGTGTAAGTGATATTAAATGAAGCGAGAAACAAATGTTCCTAGTGTGAACGCACATTGTAAGTGAATTCTGTTCTGATTAGACGCTTGAATAAGTAAATTGATATACAACGTTGTCTGCTTTTATTATTACCTGGGAAAAAAGAAAGTGAGTACAATATATCTGTTATCTATGTATTATTTTTACCGCTGTTGCGAAAGAATAAGTTTCCAAAAAAAAAACTTCTATTTTTTTAATATTTGTTTGATGTTGATTTTTTTTTCTAAAGCTTCTGTTGTACACTTTCAAAATTTTCAAGGCCCACAAGTGACCCTTATCGCCCAATGAAGTTTGAATTACGACTACTTCAAAATTTCTGAATCCACATGGGAAAAGAAGAGGAAAAAGTTTTCACTTAAAGCTATTCAAAGTATAAAATGCCAAGAAAAAACGGACAAAAAATTCGCGTAAATTGTTGAAGTCTCGTTTGTAACGAAACTTTTCCTTTTAAGCAAATTCTTTGTAGCATAAAGCCTTTGAAGTTAAGAATATAATTTACTTAACATTATTATAAAATAAAATTAAGTTTAAGTTTGTATGGATCGTCTAATTTATCAAAACCACATGTCTATAATATATATAAGTACTAACACGTTGAATTAATCACCTGTTGCTATTTAAAAACGATAAAAAAAAAACAAAAAATTTAAAAACATACAACGAAGTAGGTATGATTTTTTTTTAAATTTAATACTTTACATTACAATTACATACTAAAATTGTCCGTTACAAGTACCACTACCTATTTCTGTGACTTGTAAATGAAATTAACCACCTGTAAAACCGCCTTAAGAATTCCTTGGACGTTTCACGCTTGACCTTGAGCTTTGAATGACGAGCTTTGGCTTCTTAATTTACTTTATAGCCTTATCTAATTACTTATCTTAGAAACTCCTTTTTGTATTACGAATTTTCGAATTTCGAATTTTTTACTGTTTAAGACTTTCTTAAACACTTTTCTATTACTTATCTGTTTTTTTTTAAATAATGAAGTTTATGTTTTTATTATTTCTTTCATGACCTTATTATAAAGATTTAACTCCTTTTTTAAGCAAAGGTGGTGGATTGCAAATATTTTTTATAAGTAACACATCTTTGTACCATACCATGACGTTACGCCGTTATTAAGGCTCAGATTCCTTTAAATTTACGACGATATCAACTTTCCATTTCAGTAGCTGACGTTCGATCGCAATCGCATTAGCTGAACAATACTTTAATAACGTCAACGATACGGATGTCGCAAAGGATATTTAATAATAAATCTAAATGGGTAAAAAATATAAACGGGATAAAAAATATAATGGGGATAAAATATTACTTAAGTATTAAATATAATTTTTTCCATTATGTAGTACCCAATAAAAAGATATTGTGTTATTTTTTTTAATCCCTAAAATGTTGTACACTTTTTAATTTTCTTTTTCAAAATAAAAATAAAATCTCTTTTTAAAATTTGAAGCAAGTATACCTTATGTATTTCTCTCCTCAAACTGCAAGCTATAGCAGCAATAGTCACTTCGTAACCACAATCACAAACTTAATAAAAAGCGCATCAACAAACGTAACATAAAATTAAGCTTCGCATTATTAAAATCTTCTATTAATATTCAGATTAAAAATTATAAATTCCGTAACCAAAACACCTGACTGTAAACAAAAATATAAGCGTAAAGAGAAAAAAATATTTGAAAATAGAACACTCGCGTCACGTTCGCGCGGGAACGTGGATGTCGTTGTTACTCTGTGACATCGTACGCAGGGCTGCGTCGTTCTGAGTGGTGCGGCCGACTGAGTCAGATACAGCTGACTACAGCTACATCTGTGGAGACTGGAACTCCGCAGGCGCGCTGCAACGCAAGCCAATATCCATGTAAGTAAAATCTACACGATGGGTAAGGTATCTATAGTATGGTCTATGGACCACTAGTCAAAATATAGACCTTAGTTACGTCATAATGTATTTTTACTTTTCACAAATAGAATATTGGCGCCTTGTAATTTTACGATAAAAAAAATTACCTAGTTATGAATAAAAATAAAATTCCAATCGGCACATAAGGAAATGATTAATGAGTTTATCAACAGTCCTAATAGACTTTGTACGTATGTCTTGAAACATGAAAATAATATTTTTTTCATGAAGTAAGTAAATAGATGGTGGGGGTGATTTGGTTTAAATAACGTGCTCAAAATTTTAAATATTTGGTAATAAATTCTGAAATCACATCCAAATATTTTCATAGACAAATGATTTGAATAAAATATGAAATATGCAATGTTATCAGTAGGTATTCTGACTAACCAACTACGTTTGATTCGTGGTGTATTTTTCATAAGCTTTATTTTTCATGACATCAAAAAACCAACAATAACAAATAGCTATATAAAAATGGATCAAAACAGCGCGCAAACAAGTCAATGTTACAGTCTACGTATTTTCTATTTTGCTTCTAATTAATACGTAGAAGTAGAAAATACCTTTCGCAAGCTTTAGTTATGAGTAACATCAAAATATTGACGTTCATATACGTTTGTTTGTTTCAAATCTGATTCAGATAGACTTTATAGTGTTGATAAAATAACCTATTTAAATTTATTTGTTTCACGTATAGAGCTCCCAACTTTGTATAGTCTTATACATCCATTAAACCAACCACCATTTTAGAAATAAATACAATTGTATTATTGTATACCTAGTAATACTACCTATTATAGTTTTAGTATCAAAGATTGTCTGTAAGAAATTGGTCTATGCGATGACTCCATCTGTTAAGTTAATTTCTCTATGACCATGTCATACGTTTTGTCGCGTAATAGTAAGAAATCAGACCAACAAAAATAATAGCAGACTTAGCTTTCGGAACAAAAAAGTGAGATCAGTTTTCTTTTTTTTATGATCTGACGCACGACACCGAGCACAGTCTGCCAAGCAATGTATCGGGGAAACGTTATCATTTGTTATTAACGTTTTGTTTTTTTTACTTTTTTATAGAAGGCTCAGTCTATATACTTTTTGGTCTGTAATAATTAATCAATAAGTCATTATAATTATGTTCCAGAACTGTAACAAAGTTGTTTAATTTGTGAAGAAATGACAAACAATTCCCAACGTCTGAATAGTTAATGTCTTCAATTTAAGCGTTGCAGAACCGTGACAGCTTGGCATTTAGCATTGAGCAATTTGTCTAAATGAAAAGAAAGCTCCTTGCAAATTAAAATCTGTGGAGCGAATGAAATGTATCTGTATCTTTCATTTGACAAGGATGGCTAGTTTTGTTTTTAGTAAAATAAAGCAACCAATTAAACAACAAGAATAGATTATTTATTATTTCTTTAACTACAATTAACCAAGGCTCAATAGTTTAAAATATTATTTTGACGTCCTGAAAAAAACTAAATCTCCTGTTATTTAAAAATAACCTACTTATCAAAAGTAGATACCTGTGTCATTATTTTTCATGTAATTTTTTTTCACATTAAGATCAAATAAAAAAAGAAAAACTATCGTTTAGCAGTCTAACCCACGGAAGAAATGTATATTATTCGTAGTTCTGTGATCTAACGTACTTCTCTAATTGTACTGTATTTATTATAATTGCGCCGTATAATAAACGAGCAATCTGAAACGATAATTTATCCTTCGAGATACTAAAATCGAGCCACTCTACGTTTTTAAAACAATTTACGCTAACGTTATTTTCATGTTTCCGGCATATAAGTAATATAGATCTAGCAAGACTCACGAGTCGCCCTGTACCTTTATGTTTAATCACCTGAAATAGAAAAATAATGCTAGCATAAACTTTCATAGGTGAAAGTCAGAAAAATTCAAGGTGGCCAAAAGTACATAATAAAGTGAATATACCTATGTAGTAGGTACGGTTTGTTGCAGAAAACTCAACATGCTGGCAAATTAGAAGTTTAGTTTTTTTTTTTTTAATGTTGCTATTTATTTTTTTTTCTAATTTTTTTTACAATTTTTTTTATAAACCCTATTATGTATGTATATTCAGTAATTCAATAAATTTTGATCTTATATTCAATTTATCAACAAGTTTTTGGCGACCGTCACATCGGCTGTTTAATCGCCAGTTAAAAGACGAATGTCTCGCAAGTCATTTAGCATTAAAGTAATTCGAACAGCCTTTTAAGGATTCAATACATTGTTTTAATTTTAGGCGCGCACATTACTTGACAATAGCCGCGCACGATACCGCCGTGTCTTGCGCACGCGCAAGGTACGCCATTCTCATTCCTAATTTAAACCATTTGGTAACAACGTT
This sequence comes from Lerema accius, assembly GCA_001278395.1. Taxonomy (NCBI): domain Eukaryota; kingdom Metazoa; phylum Arthropoda; class Insecta; order Lepidoptera; family Hesperiidae; genus Lerema; species Lerema accius. The sequence goes on from LGAG01001308.1 coordinate 99,685, forward strand.
AAATGATCGTTGTAACTAAACATTTGATTGAGTTCTATTGGGTGTTATATACCTATATTTTTTATTTTTAACATGCATACCTTAAAAAATAATTTTGTTCCTAAAAGGATGACATCATGCAAAATAATAAAAATATGTTAATATAAGTAAGTACCCTATAATTTTTTCAAAAGGTGTGTGAATGGTAAAGCTAACCGATCCTTTTTGATCGTACATTAGTTTTTATTAAATTCTTATTTATCATTTCGCACTTCTTCTCCATATAAACTTTAACTATGATACATCTAAACTAGTATGTGCTTGCATTAGTAAAAAGGGATCTAAACCTAAACCCTTTACGTATTAAATATACAGATTATACAGTGGGGGAACTTATCTATACCATGTCCATTTATCTTTTACACCAATAAAATATTCAAACTAACATTTAACTAATTCGTAGTAATTGAATCTAACTATACGAATTCACAAACTGTCTGAATATCAAGGGAAAACGTACGCTAACATAACCCTTTCAGCCAAAAGTTATGTAATTGAAAACTAATAAATTTAACATATCTAAATCGTATTATATTTCAGTTGAACTAACAGAATCTCTGTTTAAAATCGTTGATTTTGCGAGGGTTATAAAATCTCGATTTGTGAAGTTTTATAAATAAAAATTCGATATTTTGATAAATGGTGATGACTCTTTTATATTGATAAACGGAGAAAGAAATATTTTTTATTAAAACATTATCATAAAACAAAACCAGCTATTCGCTATTCATCTTGAAATATTTAATTTATATCTTATAAATTATAAATTCATACTGTTACTTTAAAAGGGTATACATTCATAATATTTATTATTTGTAGTAGAATAACTTCGAAAATGATATTATTTTAAAAAAATAATCCAATTATATTTTAGTAGAAAAATAAACTTTTAACACTTTTACAGATTACGTTAATAAGAATAACATATATAAGTTAATAGTAATATCAACTTAAGTAGCGCAAGACTTTCTAAATTTCTAGAATATAGAAAAACCCTGAAAATTTAGCAAGTACAAGTAAAACGTACACTAATGACAAAATAACGTGCAATAATTTACATAGCAACTGAAATTATATTGAAGCTTTTTCGTTTGAATATCGGCTGCTGAATTCTCGCGATAAAACTGAATTAATGATTGTGAGTAATGAACTGTTTAACGAAAACCAAACAGCTCGACTAAATGCTAAGAGGAAATTGATACGGATAAAACCTGGCAGCTCTGAATTGTAGGTAGGTAGGTACATCTGATTCGTACTATCCGTAAATTTTATTTGTAAGGACGTAACCCTAAGTTATCGTTTTTTTTGGACAGTTTTGGGTATAATAGTAAACTTTTAAAATGTATTGAATTTTATTTGTTTACTCACTATTTTGTGGTTTATTTGTCAAATGTTTGCCTAATATTTTCACTAAGGTTTTTAATGTTAACCAGTTATTTAATATTATAAAAACCTATAACTACTCTACAGCCTGCCTGATCCCCTATCACTAGAATACTCGCATAAATAAATTTTAATTTAAAAAAACCTTAATTCTCACTAGGTTTTGCGTTCTCCATGAAATGGACGGAATCCTAAATATTCATTTCCTTTTGATTACAGGCCGACTTATTTATATTTTCCATTTAAATATTGTCTTTGTTTGCGTGAGTATTTTTTTTTTTACTTCAAACAGTATCTAGAATAAAAGTTTTCTGTGAAACAAAATCCTGTAGCTCGGAATTATAAAATATTGTTTATTTGCTTCGACAATTGCTAACAGCCAAAAGTTATTTAGCTTTGGTAGATATTTCCATAAAAAAGTAAGTTTTAAGCTATATTAAAATATTTGTTGGGCAACTAAGAATTTACCATTTTTTAATTCTTATACTTATGTAAAAAAAATAACTTATAAATTAAATAGCTAATCGCTGTAATGAAGCATATATCTACAGTGCAGGGACAAACGAAAATATACTCAATAGAGGAAGCCTGTCTCCTATTGTCATAGAATTGGGGAGGGAGGTTTAAAAGTTAAACATCTTTAAATCATCGGTTTTCAAAAGGAAGATTATATGATTTTACAAATTTTCCTAATTACCTGACTTCAAACCTCTCTCTCTTAAGAAAGTTCAAATAATCCTCCCCCCCTTGAAAGGCAGTTAAGGCCTTACCTTCGTCGTGAACTAATTTATACACCTCCAGACATAGTTATTATTCCCACAACTGTTTCTAATTTCTCCCTTAAAACAGTTCATGATAAGAATTTATAATAAAAAATATTCACAGCAGCGACCCTCTGACAGACAGGACTACTTAACTGGCAATTTGCATTAACAACATGAACCGTTTCAGACATGATAATTAGCAAATTCACTCAACTCTGGTAACATTTTCACCAGAATTGTATTAATTATTCAACAGCGATAGCCTAGTGGTTCGGACGTTGATCTTCCGAACAGGAGATCTTTCGTTCAAACCTCACAGCACGCGCGTCTAATTCAAAAAGTTAAGTGCGTATTACATACTAATTATCACTGGCTACTATTAAAGAAAACATCGTGAGGAAACCTGCACATTTAATTAAATGAAATATTTAAGAATTCTCCATAAAGTTCCCAAAGGTGTGTGTAGTCTGCCATTCCGCACTAGGCCTGCGTGGTGGACTATGGCCTGTACCCCTCACATTGTGAGAGAAGACCCGAGCCCAGCAGTGGGACAGTTATGGGTTGCGATGATAATGACATCTATGATTTGGTCAATAAATCCTGTGTTACATTTTCGTAGCTAAGCAACTACGAGCGCGGTCCAAAAGTGGATGGGTGACCGCTAGTGACAAAATTTCTTAGTCTATTATTCGTTTCTTTAAATCCATTAGGTACTAAATGTCATAATAATTGGTTGTTTTCTGAAAATAAAATTATATTATCATGTTTATGAGGGCTAATTTCGAGGTACTTCTGGATATTAAATCAACTTAATTGCGTCATTTAGCGACCCTAAACCTTAACTGATTACTCTGCATTCATTTAAGCTTCAACCATAATATCTACCATGAGTTGACTAGTTTAAAAGCTGAAGTGTGATTTTTAACACTAATGACATTGAGTTATAAGTACTAAGTACCTAGGTATCTTAACTAGAAAACGGGGATGGAAACAAAATTATAAACGCTAACACACTCATTCTCCCGCAGTAACACTCCCTGTGTCATGGGTGGCATGGACAACACAAATAAGACATCAGTAACACCTATAACCTGAGAACAACATTTATCTGTCACACAAAATATCTGCCCAGACCGGGAATCGAACCAGGGTCCCCTCGCTTCGCAGGCGGGGTCACTACCAACTAAGCTACGTAAAATTATAAGAAATATTTGGTACAAAACAGAATGCAAATGAATAACAAGAGAAGTCCATCGGGTGAAGTGATTTGTGACGTGACTTCCATTTAAATGGTGTTGTGGCGTGAATTATACATTGGAGATCAGGCATTCAAAATATAAAATCAATTATTCATGTAGGTTACTTAATGATGCACATAAGCACCAATTTTTTTTTTTCCTACACATTTTATAAAGTGGTTTGAAATAGACGAGAAGAAGATAGAGAAGAAACCTCCGTATATTTAAAAATAATAATACCTACAAAAATTTTGGGAACAAAAAAAAACTTTCTCTGATCTGATTAGAACTATTTGCAGAAATGTGCATTTCTATAAGTATTTGTAGTTGTAAATAGATCTAATGTATTTATCTCCAGTCTGCAGTCTACACTATAGCTACCCTTCCCAATTAGGTGATCTTTTACACGCTTCTTAAAAAATTCAAATCATTTATTTCGTCTTAGGAACTAATAGCTCACATAACGAATGTCAAAATTTACAATATGAATTACATTATAAAAAAAAATTACATCATTACAAAAGTTCCTTACGTCTCAAAAGACTGCCTATCATTATAATCGGCTTTATGAAAGACAAAACGACTCTGTATTAGGTTTAATAGGTTTTGCTTGCTAATATCAAACATAAATAATATAAGACCTATGAAAAGTTATTCGATTACTATAACGGCGTTGGCTAATCGTCTTCGTATGCTTGGCACGTTTCAGGCTGTACCTTTCAGACAGTAGGTAATCTACCCTTTAGCAAGCACTTTATTGAGTACCTAATATAATCAGCATCCTACGGTATTAAATAAAATAAAATAAATAGACGCTAACACACTCATACCCCCACAGTGGGATCCCCTGTGTCGCGGGTGGCATGGATAACACAAATAACACATCACTAACACCCATGACCCGAGAACAAACATTTATCTGTCACATGAACATCTGCCCCGGCCTGGAATCGAACCCGGGACCCCTTGCTTCGCAGGCAGGGTCACTACCAACTAGGCTACGGGGTTGTCTAAATATTCAATACATGGAGCGCTAAAATTTGTATTTTTAGGTCTTAACCTGTTTAAATAATTATTAGGTACAAGTTATGATTTGTTATCTAACGGGGCAAAAATTTCTTGTATGCTCAAACGCCCTAAAATGGCCCTGTAGGAATATAAGTACCTACCTGAATTAGGTTAGAAGCGTGATAATTATGTTTGTTCAGTACTTCAATAAAAAATCCGATAAAAAATTCCAGCGTTATTTATCGATAAAATATTGCAGCATAGTTTCATCACATACATCGCTTTCGTTATTTCGCCACAAAATATTTCATTAAAAGTTTTGGTCGCGATCGTATATCGAATTTTTTTTTTTATTTCTTATGATAATAGCCAAGATGGAAACTATTTACTTAAATTAAGTTATGCAGTGAAATCTTACTGTCATTGCATTTTTGCAAAATTAATTAAAGACATGTCATCTCCCTTTAGAATTTGTATTGCTATTTTTACCTTCTGTACTTATATAAATCTCCTTCTTCTATATGAAATTCAAATTGCTGTTCGTTAGTTTTGCTAATACTCGAGAACGGCTGGACCGATTTGGCAAATTTTTTTTGGGGGGGTTAAAATATTTGGGGAAGTCCAGAAAAGGTTTAAAAGATAAGAAATACGAAATGTTCAGGTTTTTATAATGATTCTGAAACGGTACGAAGTTTACCGGGTCAGCTAGTATGTAGGTAAATAAAAATATTAATAACACGTTAACCGCAAAGCTATTATTAGCAGTAATTACCTATGGAGTTCAGCTGCACACAAGACAGTTATTATGAAATTCTAATATAATTGTAGGTTTATTGAATAAAACAATTATTTTATAGAAAACAATTATTTAAACACCACTTTTATTTCTACATGAAAGTCCATATTTTAAATTATTTCTACTCGAAAATAAGGTAAACTCTACATTGTATAAAATTATTATTTTTGACATAATCTGTATTTTTAATTTAAATAAATGACAAGTCATTTGTTATTAAGTGTTTACTGGGTCATGAACATAAAAAACATCGTCGATGGGTTGCCTTCCAAAAAGAAAGGATATCCACATTGATCTAATCAATCTAATTTAATTTGTACAATGGAGTGTAAAAGTTCAACTTACTGGCAAGAATATTACTATAGTGTAGACTGTAGATAAATGACATTAACGAAAAAGACGCATAAAAATTAATAGTTCTGCAAATAATTCCACTTACGTTATACTTATATAAATATTTTATTTTGTTTGTAACCAAATGTTTGTAATATTATTCCTTTTTTTTTTAAATATGCAGAGAAGTTTCTTCTGTCATCTTCTCCTTCACTACATAGCACCTTTGCGAAATGGGGGTAGATTAAAATAAATTTACGTGCATAAGTGTGTCGCAAATACATGAATGAATAATTGTAAATTTCGAATATATCATACGTATAAAATGCACCTAAAGGAATATGAAAGTATAAAAAATTGTGCAATTATGTATAACCATACAATTTTCAGGTTCAAACCAACTCTTTGACGTACACAGTTATAATTTACGTTTGCAATCTATAATTTAGTTCCTAACGTTTATTGATCTGACATTCTATATAAGAACATTTTTAACATCTTACTCATACTTCAATAACTTTGTTCTAAGACTCTACATCTAAATTGTTATTTATCAAATCAAATGTTTGTCTAATCGGATTTGAATAAAGTATTTATTTTAGTCCCATCATTTTTCATAAATAAGATGCGGTTGGTGAGAAATCACGAAGAAACAGAAGAAAAATCAAAAAACTCTGAACACGTTAAGGTAAATCACTGTACCAATGTATTTGTATTTCATAAATCCCACGATAAAAGATAACTAGAAGACCGGGCAGATGTTGTTCCGTTGCCTGTTTTCTCCATAATATTTAATCGCTTCCTTAGTTTTCCACATCAGATACGAAACAACGACGCTGAATGGACAAAGATATCCCAGAAAATTTTGAATGTAATCGGTTGAGACTTTTAGGAGGAGTTTAGTAACAAACACACATACGCTGTGTATTATATATTTAGGGGACGTAAATTATTACATTAGTGCAAGACTGCAAGCTAATGTAAATGTCATGCAACCATTCACTAAAGTCTGTTAACTGAATGTGAGTTAATTAATAAACTACGCTTTTAAGCCACATGAGATTAAACTTTTGTACAGTGAGTAATTTAGTGCGGGGATTTATCCTCTTAAATGAACCGTAAGTCCTTATCCAAGAAAGCAAATAGGAAAGAAAGTCGAAAAGGACATTAATAAGATAAGGTTTTACCTTTATTAATGCATTCCAACATAAATCTTCCTGTTAAATACGTAATTTGAAAGCAGCAATTCGTATCAAAGAAATCTGAGAATTAGTAATAAGTATAAAGGTACAAATTTAATCACGTATATTAAAAAGGTATTTTAATTAAGGATCTGTAGCAATATTTTAAGCATAAATCGAATTAGTGTGACAAATGCTGCTAGCGTACTTGGCTTGGTACGATGTCAATTTATTTAACGCCATCATGTTGGCCAATGTGTATAGCCGCCGTTATAGTTAATAATTATGTTGTATATTTTCTGTAAATATAATCGAAGCCTTCTTTCATGTCAAGTATTTAGTTAATTATATTAATTTTGTATTAGGTACTCCTTTATCTTTATGTATTAATTAAACTAATTTAATGATAAACTATTGTTGTTCAGGGATTCAAATATGACATAAATAGTTACGAAGAAACACTGGCCATCCCAAAATCTGTGTGCAAAATTGTTGGTATTCGTCTTACTAGAGAAGACTCTAACTTTAGCAGGTGAGGCAAACTGAAATTGTTTTCTAAGATTATCTCTAAGATAAAACTTGGTGTGGAAGTTCCGTCAACAGATTAGTAAAATGTTTTGTATGAACTAAAATATATTTCAGCACTTTCCTTACTTATGGAATTAACCTTTGCTCTTTTCTATGCTCTTTTCTACATCAATTTCCATATCAAATGCATCAGTATCCTTAAATCCTAGTACACAAGATATGCTTTGGGTTATATTATGTATATATATGTGTTCAGACACCACGGCACGCACCTTTAAATTCCAAAAGTTATGTGCGTATAAGATACTAATTTTCACTTGCTATGGTGAAGGAAAACATGGTGAGGAAACCTGCTCACCTAAAACTTCTCCATAAAGTTCTCAAAGGTTTGAAAAGTCTGCTAATCCGCACTAGGCCTGCTTGTGGACTATGGCCTATCCCCCTCACACTATGAGAGGAGACCCGAGCCCAGCAGTGGGACAGTTATGGGTGATATAGATATGAGTGATGATGATGATGAGATATATTTTTTAGACTTTGTTGGAACGTGGTTTATATCGTGGAATGTTTAAACATCTTCGCTTCCGCTACGCTGGAGATAATCAACCTCATACAAACAGCTAAAGAGGGCTCATTCATGGATCTTTTCAGAATGATGCCCTGTGTCGGGTACTTGGTATTAGGTATGTGCTACGAAGTAACTGGTAAAGTCTATTGACCTTTAATTATCATCACACTTTAAGGTTTGTCAGCCCATTTGATGGATCCTAAATGGGTATTTCAATTGTTAGACTTGTAATTGCAGCTTCAAGTGCACTTAAATGCTTTCAGATATAAAAACTTGTGAAGGTAGCAGAATATATGTTGAAGATAGAATGCCAGAATATGCTCTGTACATAATAATATAGATCTCTATGACCCTGGTAGCTAATACTATATATTTTTTTAAAGTACCCTTTAATTAACCTTAATCTCCAGCATTTGCGAAGTCTTACAAGATAGTATACTACCGGCCGGTATTTGAGAACCTCGTGAAAGAACTGAGGGAAATGTGGCCACAACGAGAAGTCTCGGAAGAGGAACATCTTATCATCAGTAAGGCCTTGAAGCAACTGCGATACGTTTGCAAAGGTGTTATTCTATTTCATTTATTACTCATGAGGATATAAGGGACTCCATCAATTTAAGTCCAAAGCAATTTTCTTTACCAGCAGTATACCTCGGTAAATAAAAGATGACGCTGTCTTACTCGGTTACTCTTGTTGAAAATCGTTTGGTTCTGTATTCCAACCCAGCAGACTTGCTGCCGTAGGAGTCACAGTATTTCTGACATTAGAAGGAAGATGATAGTGAAGTGGGCGCGTAGAAAACTCTCTAATGAAGGGTTATTTAATACTATCATTGGTGATATAGAGCCTATCTATTATCCACAAGAGAAAAGCGAAGCTGCTCTATTAATTGCTCAATAGGAGCAAGAAGCCTTAAGATCGATTCAAGGATAAATGTTGCCTTTAATATCATATAGCCGAAAGTCATAAACTATTGGAAACCTGAAGAACTATAACTTAATCATTTCCAATAAATTTTAGGATATTATTGGTGCAATGTCATGTTGAATGCGGTGTTTACATGTCCGCCATATATCCAAATAATGAAGAGACTCGCCGGGAAAGATGTTCCCCTAGTACTCTCGTTCTTCTATTGGTTTCCATTTGACCCGTTCCAGAGAGGGTACTACGAAGCTATACTGACGTTGCAAACTTGGCATTGTAAGTATTGTCATTTTTGAGGCACGTTATATTGAAATACTTATAAATTACTAATTTAATTAAGTACAGATTACGGTACGGATCTCAGTTCCATTCTAGTAAACTAAGGCTTGACAGAGACATTATCATTATTGTTACTTTTCCATAAAGTCCACGAGGTTAGCGACCACACTCTTGTCTTAAAACCTTCTCCAGTTGACTCGTTCTATTTTACTTACTTTCTTTCTTCTCTCTTCTTGGCCGACAAAACCTTGGAGATATCTTTGTTGTTGCTCTTATCCATAAGCCACAATCATCACCTTCCATCAGGTGGCTAGTCTTGTCCCTTGTAGAAATCCCTTTAGTTTTACTGAAAAAGATTTTATGAAAATAGATGATGAACTGATGAACGAGCTGTTATGGCACAAGATAGTAACTGGCCAGCGTCATCCATAAACATCAGCAAATAAAAAAGACAGACCAAGAAGACAAAAGAAGATGGGAAGTATAATTTGTTTGTTGACCAGGTTTCCTCACGCTATGGTTCATGTTAGCTGGCGATCTTCTCTTCTACGTTGTTCTGAGCCACATCACCACACAGTTGGATCTTCTTGCAGTCAAAATCGTAAGGTTTTTTAAAGTGCCAGTTGATGATCAACTTGTGAAGTCTTACCCTTTAGGTAAGCCGTTGATGATATTTGAAAATGTTCATCTACTTACTGATTGTAAACAACACCCTGTCGGAATAAGTTGACCTAGCTGCATTTCTGTAAAAAAGTTCTCTGGTAGTAGGGACATTGACAACGGATTTTTCCTAAAAAGGGCGTAAAGGGCTTCTGTTGGAAAAATGTTAGAAACCAAATTAGGAGCTATTGTTATGAGTACATTATCCTACTAATATTATAATGTGAAAGTTTGTAAAGATGTTTGGATGTTTGGACGTTTGGATGTTTGTCCCTCCTTCACGCTCTAACCAATGAACGGATTAAGCTGAAACTTGGCACACAGATAGTTTGCATCCAGGAATAGGACATAGGATAGATTTTATCCCGATTATAGGTTCCCTTGGGATAAAATCAATATTTTGTTCACCGACTTTTCCGCGGGTGGAGCCGCGGGCATAGTCTAGTGTATAATAATTATGTTCCTGCGGCTCCATATTTACGTTCGTCACTTTTCGGCTGGATGGCTCCGTGTATTCTATTTTATAGGTCTGTGTTACTAGATAGACGCCGTCTTAATAAGTAACGATTCATCATATAAAAATAGATTCAATTAATCAGTTAAAATGACATGTTGTAGCCGAGTACGTGGAAAGCCACTTTAAATCCAATGGAGGATTGATGGATGATGACGCAAACACAAACACATCCAAACAATACATCGAAATGGCCAGTATGATAAAACGTCATCAGACTTTGATTAGGTGACTGTTATTTAATACCTAGGTAATACTATTACCTCCGTAAAATAACTGATTTACCCCTGCAGGGTAATTACCTTGATAATGATGACAAGGGGAATGGGAGGGGTAAATTGTAATAAACCTGCTTACGTAATACTTGAAAGGCCCCTTATAAATAAAGCTTAAAGCAGGTGATGTGTCTTACGGATGTAAACTTAATTTATTAATATAATGAAATAGTTTAACCAAATGTTTTGTAAACAGATTATCACACGATGTTGAAGAAATGTTTTCTTTCTCTTTGCTGTTGAACTTCATGAATAGCTCCATTATCATATGTTTTTGTGGATTCTGCTGTGTTGTAAGTATTTAATTTAGTTTAATGTCCAGTTACTTAAACACGGTATGTATTTGCACCAATCGCCGGAACTCATCTGGGTTCAAATAAATCGATTTTTAGACGAATACGACACCATTATTAGGGTTGACACTTGACACTCTTTACAGTCCAAATACCTTAATAGATTACAACACGTAAATTGTCATTGATTTCATCTTCGTTGTGTGAGTGGACATTGGCTATAGTTCTTTTATTATTAGGTATACCAAAATTTTAGCAATCAGTTTCCAGTTTTTGAAAATAGTTTCGAACTCTTTGTGTCCGCTTTAATTTTGGTTCGAAGGGTATAAATTGTATTATTTAATACTGAAAAAATTAATACCAATTACATGTCTAGGTACTGCGTGCGCATACAAATTAATAAAAGGTGTCTCAACACGTCTTTACAGTCTAGACTAGATAAAAGACATAAACCTAACCTTGGTTACGTGTAATGTTATTGCGAACAACAAGTTCGAATAACGCGTAGTTCTTTATTTAAACCCTTTGCTATTACTTTATTAAGTACATAAATAAACTAATAATAATATTTCAATACAAGTTTTGTATGTTAGCTTTTATTTTGTTACATTGACAGAAATAAAGGTTTTCTTTTAATTTTAATGAGCACCCATACAATGGAAAGTGATGACGTAGTACTAAATCATCATGATAAAACTACAGTATAGAAAGACTAACAGTAGTAACTAAAACTCCATATTGAGCGCGCTCAAATAACGCATACAGACGACTGTAATACCGACACGGATTTCGGCTTGTGTTCAGAAGTGTTTTAGAACGAAATCGTATGTAGGTATGTGTGCGCGTCAAGTGTAATCAGAAACGACATTTAACTACTGTTTAGTCTCTCTATAGGTACTATGGTAAAATACTCTTAAAAGAAGTTTGATCACTGTATATGTATACCTACTTATCTAGTTTGTAGAGAAATGGAACGTGATGGTATACAAGATGTTTCTGGCTACTGCGACGGCTCAGATCTGGCTGCTGTGCTGGTACGGACAGAGATTGATTGATGCTGTAAGTAATTTCATTTTGTGTGTATAACACATATACTTATGATATCGACGTATAAAACTAACAAAGCTGTTTTGTTTCATTAAAATGTTCTTCGCAAGTTTCCCATAAAGCCTAAAGACTATTTCAAAATCAGAAAAAAATGACTTAAGTAATCTTGAAAACATTAAGGTACTAATTTATTTACGATTTGTTAGTTATGTTATTTCTATGGCATACAGTTTAAAAATTTTGATTTTTTACATGACTTTTAAACAGTTTTTGGACTCTATCAAATAGGTACATGAGCTTTTTTACTGACGTACTGATTATTAAGTATTTGATTCTTCTGTATGGAGAATAAAAAATTTATGGCAAAACTATACATACCTAAGTTTAGGTAGTTACTTATTTTTTTTTCATTTGTTTTTTTTTAATTCCAGAGCAGTGGAGTATCCGAAGCGCTATACAGCAGCGGATGGTATTTATCGACACAGAAAATGAAAAAATCTATTCTCATTATGATTCACAGGTTAACTAACTATTACACCTTTTCATAAAAATACGTTTAGTGCTGGCACGAAATAAAGCGTCACAAAATAAAATAAAATACGTACCTACCTACTGAACTATAATAAAATTTATTTATTGTAATGAAAAAACTGTAATAAGGTCAACTGTACAATTCTGTACGAAAATTTTTAGTTGACTTACAAGGACTTTGGTAACGATATAGAAAGGAAAACAATTTTTTTGGTCTACCGAAGCGAAGCGACACCGTGCTTTAGTGTTTGTGTATGGTATTATGAAAATAGTTTTTAAGAGACTATGGAAATTTACTTAAAATTTACAGGTCCCAGTCAGAATTATTTGTAACAACGTATGGATTTTCTGTTGTCTCCTTAGCAAGCTTCTCCACGGTAGGTAAATTATTTGTATCTAAGTCACATTATTATAATTATTATGATATAAATATTGGATACCTGAATAATTAAAATTTGCCTTTAATTTCAGATAATCAAGACTTCTTGGTCCTACTTCACTTTACTCATCAACATGTACAAATAAAAAAATTACTATCAAAACTTGCCCAAGTTATATACCTACTCGTAACATAATAATTTACCTTCATACACTTAATTACCACACACTCTTTATTTTGTAATTATTTCAATCACTGTAATAAGTAGGCTAAAGCACCGTGATACACTGTTTTTATGAAAAATTTAAGGCCTTGATAACTTCACTTAATAAAATTTTAATTTTTAACTTCAAAATTGATCTTGTTAACAAGATTTCGTAAGAAAATCAATAGTGTTTACCAATGAAATATAAAGCAATGTATCCTGTAGGTAAATAAAAGTTTGTAAGTACGTGTCGTTTTTTATTTAAAAAACATAATTAAACTTATAATTTAAAATAGTTAATTGTAGATTATACTTCTCACGCCTTCTTTTAGCTAGACTATCGCCCTAACTATTCTCTGCAATGCTATCCAAGGTATTATGCAATAAATATTTATTTTGAGCCTAAAAACTTAGGAATAAAGCCAATTAATCAATTTTCAATCTTAAAAAGCTGATTAGGTGTACCTACTGCAAGGTTCCAGTTTTGGTCCTTAACATCAATTTTGTTAATTTAAACTGGCAGCAATTAACCCATTTAGCGTTTAGTATTTAAATTAATTTAGATTTTTGAAACATGGGAACTAGTGAAAGGCCATAAGTTTCAGGCTTACATTTCCTAAAATATACACAGAGTAGTTTGGTTCGACATTTTGATGAAGTCAGGCATAAAGTCAGGGCATAGACCACAATTCTTTACGGTGTCCAAAACTCTGGTTCTATCTATATTATATTTATAGTCTGTGTTCACGTCAATCAGTCAACGTCAAATATTGCCAAAGTCATAGCTGTCATTAAAAATAAAAAGAAGACAAGTTGAACTTGACTCGAAGTCGAGCGAGCTTGAGTGGTATTCATTTATTGTTGTTGTGTTGCAAAGCCGACATTTTAAGATGTCTAATAAAAGAAACAAAGAAGATTACGACAGTGCGAGCGAAGAGGAGCAGGATTCGGGCAGTGAGAAGGGGTCTGATGTAGATTCAGAAGGAAACTTTATTGGAGATCAGGTAGTTGACTATACAATATACATAACCTATAAAACACATGGCATATTAACTAACAAAAACTTTAGTCCGAGATACGAGCATACGATTCAATTTTTGCGTTTCTTCAACTCAGCATCATTTCCGAGCCATAACGGCCACTCTAAGATACTTAATCATGTGCTGTAATAAAAGTTTCACAATGTTTTGACAACGTATGGACACAATTCATAAACACGGCATCCGATAGCATACTTTATTACTGAAGAGAACTGCAATCTTTGTCCAATATTCGATTGGTATGATTTGATAAAACTCTACTAATTTACATAGAAATTATATGTTGAAAGCACAGGTTGAAAGATAATTGTTTCTTTTTGTTATTAATTACCTACTAAGATTTACGATGTTTATGTTTACACAATGTTTGTTGACCAGTAATTGTTAACATACCTCAATAATGAGTAATGTCACACACAGCTTACAACAATTCCATCTCTATCTGCACGTAAGACCAGCATTGCCTGTCGTTTTTTTATGAAAATCGAGGTTTAAAAAATGTTTAAATGAAAAAGCAGGATTCTTATGCCCCATCCTGTCCCGTGCGGGTCATGTAACTTTTCATAAAAAATTCAGGATGTCCAATCAAAAGCTGGACATCTAGAAACACTGCCCAGGACCTTTTCAATGGAACTCCAGATGGTAAACATTGTGCTATTAAAATTGTTAATTCTCCTCTATTAATATTTTTCACCCAACTGGCTTTTTATCTATAGGAAATCCAGGCTGACTTCGAAGGTCGCAACCCTGAAGACTGTGACTTCCACGGCATCAAGCAACTCCTCAGACAACTGTTCCTAAAGTCCGATGTTGATCTTGGAGCCCTCACACAGATTATTATTTGTAAGTATTTATTTTAATATACATTTATAGTGGTTCTGTTAGTTCCATAGATTCATAATAAGTTACTAATTTTTTTTTTTTGTGTAATCATCTATAAGATAAATGTGTTATACTAACTATAGTTTAGTTAAAATATCTATTTGTTTGTCTACAGCTCAAAATTATGTGGGCAGTGTGGTGAAACAGTGCTTGGATGATGGAATAGATGAAGATGAAGAGGATGATGGAAGTGATGGTGTCTTTGGTGTCACCACAGTCATCAATATCACTAAAAGAAAAGTAAGTGGTCTTTGAAATATATTCCATAGCAATAACTATTATTATCAAACTTAGTTTGTGAAATAAGGTACCATACTTAAGTTTTTTTTTTAATTAAATTGAGTATGTGGTATAATTATCAGGATGATAAACAAAAAGTGTAGTAGGGGAGTGTTCAAGTATTACATAATGCGATTTTAAACGATAATCAACTCCATGTCCCTAAAAGTTACATAACACACAAATAACCGTTTTATCTAAAAAAATTTGCTATTTTTCCGAGTTAGAAAAATTATATTCCTTTCCTTTACTAATGAAAACAATGTTACATAATTGTTTGAGCCAACCTATGTAACGCATCATAACATTTTACAATACAAGCCTCCCCCCCCATCTCTTCCCTCAAATTGCGTTACATAATACTTTAAAGGAACCTAGGTATAAATTATTACTTTTACTAATTATTTATGTATTTCATAGGATGATCCATGCATACAACAAGTGAGAGCCCTGCTCACTAAACTGGCAGAGGATAATGCCAATGACAAAACCAAGGCCCTAGTCACTAAAATCCTGAATGATGATTCCAAACACGTCGGACTGGTTATTAATGAGAGGTTTGTATAGTAATTTAGTTTTTTATAACATTCGTGTTCCTTCTCTCATCTTTGGTGTGGGATATTAATGGCCACTTAAAATTTAGTTTTTTTGTTACTTTTCTGTACTTCTATACAAACACAATCATCTTTTTCAAATTCAAAAAATTTAGGAGTTGAGCTGAATTCAATAGTAGGTAAATTAGGTCCAGATTTTTTTTATATCTTGTAGATATCAACATTTGAAGCCCTTGGATTATTGAACCTAGGATTTCATTAGTTGAGAATGAATACTTGAGAATAATTGCAATTATTTCCAGGATTCTAAACATTCCGGCAGCTATCAGTGTTCCGTTATTTGCGTCACTGCAATCAGAATTGGAGAAGGCAGTAAAAAAGAACATGCCATACACATTCCAGTATCTTGTATGGATATGCAAAATTTATAATACTGAAGGTAAAGAATTATTTGTGTTTTATGCCTAAAATAATTACATGTTAGTAACATAAAAATAAGTGGCGCTTCTAATAGAAGTTACTAATGTATTGCCTAGTCATTTTATTTAGTTTAAAATGTGTAGTTCATAATGCAAAGTGTTTATATTCTATCTATAAAACAATCTGTCAAGATTCAAAGTTTGCAAGAATGTGGGTAGTTCATAACAATAACAAGACAAAAGATTCAGTATTATGAATTTAAATTTCTGTTCTCGGTTTAGGTAAGGGTGTTTATCTTTGTGTTGCCCATAGTACCCACAACATAGAGAATCCTAGCATGATTATTTTTATGGTGTGGTATTTTACATTTATATTGGTCAAACTTAAGTTTTTTTTTAATGTATTTGTTTGTATACAGATGACCCGGACGCGGATGTATTGTTCGCGAATCAGGAAGAGAAGCCGATAGTGGAGGAAGCGCTCGCTAGCTTCGACGTCAACGTCAAGTCCGAGGCGGGCTTGTCTCAGTGGGACGAGGAGTGCGCTATGACGCCGTTTAGAAAAGTATGTGGTTCATTCCTATATCTATTTATAGTTAGGCGCTAAGATAGACTCAAGTGTAGCTTTACTCTGCAACTCTGCTTTTATTGTTACAAGATTTTGATGGAAACGTATTGTCATATTAGTTTGTCATAACATGCCAATTACCATGATGAAAAGGTCATTTACATGTTTATTTAATTTTATCTTCATATAGGTTGAAGTAACTACTTTACATTTTATTACATGACCCTCTTCTTTTGCATAATTCCTGCATACATTTCCAAATTAAACTGTTAAATTCGACATCATAATGGTTCCCCAATTTTTAAATTTTATTTTATTTAATTTTAAATTGTTTCAGGTACTAATATTCGACGGCAGCAAATTCAATCACTTAGTTCGGCTTTTAAAGGAGGAAGTGGAGAGCACTCAGTGATCGCTTATCGCTTACAGCTTGTTGTACCGCGCCAGTGACATGTACGCCATATTATACTGATCGTATTGTCCATGTTATTTTTTGTAATATTATTCGTATTAAATGTAAGTTAAATTTTAAATTGCAGTTTTATTATTGTATACTACAAGCTACATAATCTTGTGATTGAAAAAAAGAGAATTTAATAATACGACAATTTATTAAAATCTTAAAAGTTAGTCATAATCTTAATACGTAAATTACATGATTGCAAAAAAATTAATTATAATTAAAATTATAGTCCACCATGATTTAAAGATCAGTTTTATAGCTCTTATAAATAGAAAGCGCGTCTCTCATCATAAAGTCTCTTAGAGCGCAAAGTCCTTTGAGAATTTTGGAGTTTTGATCCATTTTTTGAATGTCAGTTTCTGACAGGCTTTTGTCTTGAGCCAAATAGCCGTTAATGGCATCGTCAGTGATCCAGTGAGAAGGTAGTTTGTTCATGTTGAAGTGGGCGGGGTCAGGGTTGATTGGCATTGGAGTCAATGACTTTTCCCATGGAGTAATGTACTTCTGCTCCGAGTGAAGACCTTCAATGTACCTGATGGTAAGAAAATTTGAATTAGAGTGCATATACATAGATTTAAAATAGTTGCTACCACAATTTTTTTTTTTGACAAATTAGGTAGAAAAATATAGTGCAGTATTTTAAAATACCCTGTAATAAAACCAAGATTGAATTATAGAATTCGTACAATGACCTTAAAATAAGCTTATTACAACGATAGACAGTAAAAAATACCTTTTCTAGTAGGGTACAAATAAATACGGATTATCAACATTATTACACACATCATCATCATCATCTATACAACTAAATAAAATTGAAGTTTCTGTTTGTAATATTAAAATAGCTGTTTTTTAATAAATGCATACTTAGCTATACACGGTACACATACCTACCAAAAATAAAACTTAAATTTTCGTCTGTCTGTTTGATTCGGCTAATCTGAAACAGCTGAACCGATTTGACGAGACTTTCAAAAGTGGATAGCTGATGTAGTAAGGAGTAACTTAGGCAACTTTACCTCCATTTCGGCATCGGTTTACTAAAGCGAAGGCAAGTCCATTAGCCTAGTTGGTAGTGTCCCTGCCTGCGAAGCGAGGGGACTCGGGTTTGATTCCCGGCCGGCGCGGATATTTATGTGACAAATAAATGTTTGTTCTCGGGTCATGGGTGTTAATGTTATTTGTGTTGTCCATGCCACCCGCGACACAGGGAATCCTACTGCGAGGGTATTAATTAGTGTGTTAGCGTTTATTTATTACTAGAAGTCGCCGGCGGCTCCGCCCGCGTAATTTTCCCGTTTCTGGAATATTTTATTTTGCTGCTCCTCTCCTATTCATCATAGCCTGATGTTATATAGCCTATAAGTTTCCTCGATAAATGG
>LGAG01001308.1:118359-130061 GCA_001278395.1 Lerema accius
GGTGTGACGTCATCACACTATTTTTTTTACATTCACAAAAGGCGAGTAAATTTTTTTAAGGGGACGGCGTGTTGCGAGCCATCGGCGACAATGACGACAGAGACGCTGGGAAATTGTTACACCGATCAGTATCATTACATTATTGTATAGAGTATTCAAAGTAACTGTCTCATTTAGCTTTGTGTGACGTCATCACAATATTTTTTTTACATTCACAAAGGCGAGTCAATTTTTTTTAAGTACCTAATATTTTCAGTTTTAATTTTGTATATTATATATTTATTTTAGTTTAGTTTTGAAGTGTACTTACCTCCGGGAGACATCACGCCACTTCTGAATCCTGTTGAATAAGTCTTCGGTGGCTTCTTCGTTGAAGGAACGAAGTTCCTGGAATTATTTTACCTAGTAAGTTATCATTCCGTCACTTATATATATAGTCCGCCATTTTTAACTTGTCTTATTTTAAAAACAAAAACATTCATTTTCAAAGCAGTTTTTGTGTATATTTAAGCATATTATGTAATATTAAAGTGATGTGAATAAAATAAAAATATGAGATTTCCGTTACAAAATTTACGTAAAATTGCATGATAAATAAATAAAGGACAAGATAAAAAAAATGGACCGTAAATTTTCATAATACATAAACAAATTCACAACCAATGCGAAAAAAAATTACCTAGATCGTTCATGCACCGCCATAGGTTTTCCATTGCCTTTATTCACGTGTAGATCCCGGACGTGACGTAACAACCTCGGCAAGTTAGGGAACGGCGCCTGTCCCTTACGGACTCGTGCGCAGGTCCGCCAGAGACACGGGAATTCCCCGCCGCTCCCCCCGCTGCCACTAGAACCACTCCCCCCGCTGCCGCCGCGGTAGTGTTGCTGCACGTGACCCGCTGACGTCACACATGTTGGAGAAAAAAAAAGATAAATTGGGGATGTATACTCCGTTACAACGATCTTTTTATTCTAATTATTGGTTTAAAAATAAGACAGACACAAATTTAAAAAAAAATTTAAGAATATATAATAATTTAATGTTAAAACATTTCAGTTCAGTTCTTAATATTTTTTTAAATGGATAAAAGTAGTGCCAAGATTGTTTACTTTTTCTATCTTGATCATTGAAACAGTATAGAGGGACACATCTATTCATCTAGATCATGATTCTAAGTTGTAACATATAAGTAAGCTTAATTTAAATTCCATACTCACGCTCTAACTTAGCCTTTTTCGTTTCAATAAATGTCCCAATCACTAATGCAGCGTAAAGGAAAAACGACATAAGTAAACACTCGTCAAGAATTGGGACAATACAAATAGACAAAATATATACACAGCTAGACTTGAGTCATCTTAATTTAGAATGATAAATAAAATAAATACTTACTATTACCCCCGTCGCCAATACAATGTTCGAGACAATCTTGCAAGTCTTCGAATTGATAATCGCAAGTATCCCAGGCACACTCATACGTCATTTCCATCGGAGTCTGTGTAGGAAAATTATACTTAGTGCTTCATAGTTAGAGCCAATATCGAATAAATTTTAGTTAGTAATTCTAGGATAATTCGATTATTACATTAAAAAATCTTATGATTAATAATAATTATAAAATAGGCGTACGTACGTAGTAATTATCGCTACGTTGCACGCTAGAACGTGCGTGCGTGTACGCAAAAATTCATATGCGTGTGCGTATTCATATTGGTGTGTCTATAATGTTTTTGCTTGGTTGTTTAAACGTGTGTAGCTTCTATCTTAAATCTTCCTTTCTCCCTCTATGTGTTAGTGTTTGTGATATGTACGCATCTACGTCTAGATGAGTGGTGTACATGCTTATACCTCGTTTTTTTCGTCGTGATTTAAAAGGTAAAGAATCTTACATTGTCTTTTTATTGTAATTATCGATTTAAAAATAAGACAGACACTAATTTAAAAAAAAACTAAAGAATAAACAATAATTTAATGTTAAACTAAATTTCGGTATACTTCTAAATATTTTTTTTAAATTAATGAAACAAGTAAAAGTTGTGCCAAGATTGTTTACCTTTTAAATCACGACGAAAAAACCAGGTATACGTGTTTGTTTTTTACATGTAATGTGTATATGTATATATATATGTATATGTCTCTTTCTCTCTCACGTGTTGCGACAGCTCTCTCATCTCCTCGGCGAGGCGCGCGGCGGTCTCCTCGTTGCAGCGTGTGGCGCGCTCCTCCCACGTCTGTTTGGTGGACGCCGGCAGGGAGCGCCACTCGTTGCCCACGATACGAGATATCTCACCTGAACACATTACATAATATTCACATTATTAAAGTAGCAGATAATAATTTAATGACGTAACAAACGTACAAATTTATTCGTATCCAAAAACGTCATAACCTTATTATAAACCACGCGCAAAGCGGACATTGTTAGACGACATATTAGTGATTTATCACTTACAAATAACACAGTACATCTCTTTCCTTCATATGAAAATATTTTTTTGCTTTCCTTGCGAATGGTAAAACGATTTTTTACATTCGCCATATTTAATTGAACAATCATAGCGATGCTCTCTTGACCAGCTTACCTCAAAATTTTGTCTAAAATGTTTCTTAGCAGAAATCATCATAATAAATATACCTGGTGTTTTTCGTCGTGATTTAAAAAGTAAACAATCTTGGCACTACTTTTATTTCATTAATTAAAAAAAAATTTTAGAAGTATACAGAAATTTATTTTAACATAAAATTATTGTTTATTCTTTAATTTTTTTATTTGTTACTTATCTTATTTTTAAATCAATAATTACAATAAATATAAGATTGTTTACTTTTTAAATCACGTCGAAAAAAACGAGGTATAGTCTAGATGCTATAATGCCGTTGAATAATAATTAGTGAACATACCGAATGTGGATTCAGGGTTGCTAGCTACAATAGCTTTGCGAACTTCGCTAGAATAGAGGATGTAGCCAGTGACTATCTTCTGTTTCTGTTCCTTCTTCTTCTTGCTACTGCTAGCAGGAGTGGCGGCCGTTTGACTGCTGGGCCGCTCTTGGGTCGTCGATGGAGTCATCGAAGGGTTATAGGGGTTGCTGTTACCACCTGTGAAAGTTTTGAAAGGTTATTTTTGTTTAAAAAAAAGTTTAGGTACACTTATTGTACTTAAAAATCTCGTACAAATTTTACCTTTTTTGGCAAAAAAATATCAAAAATTATAAAATTCGCTAAAGCAATTAGTTACCGTTGAAATTTATCTATATTTATAAGTAATCTAAGGAAACACAACTACGACATAAAGAAATAAATTACAGTATTTTTTTTTGTAATTAACGGGGAGTCATAAGAGTTTGCTATGCGGCTATAGAAACATGTGTTAGTAATAATATAATGTATTTTTTATTAAGCGCTGTTAGGGTTAGTAGTGTGTGTTCTTTTGTAATTGAGAGGAAGTGAATTATTTTTATAATTTATTTAATTAGTTAGTAGTGTTTTTTTCTTAATTAAAGGGGGGGTGGGGAGTGTTAGTGTGTCAGTGTTAGTGACCTATAGAGAGCGGCGTGGCGGGCGAGGCGAGCGACGAGTCGTCGAGCGAGTTCTCCAGCAACATCTCCACGTCGTGGCTGCCGATCGTCGTGTTCATCAGGTTCGTGAACTGAGGCTTGCCGTCCTACGACATACAACACATTATTATTATTTGATAGATCTATACAAATAAAGGGGTTGGTTTGTGTTCAGAACAGGTATTTATTATAGGAAATAATGAGAAATATGTTCATTTTAAAATTGCTTGTATTTCTAGTAAACTGAAATGCAAATTTTCACTGTCGAAAAAACAAATTAAGGAACAATAAAAAAAAAAAAAGAAAATTATCACGAAGGTTTTACTTCATGTTTATCAGTTTGTAATAATGAAGTTATTGCTTCTTACTAAGAACTTTATAAAATTGCAGTTCTTATTATTTTCCGGTGACATATACAAGATATATATAAAATAAAAATTTTGTCCGCCTGTGTGTCTATATATTGGTCTATGTGTTTATCTCGACTAATCTTTAAAACGGCTAAACCGATTTTAAAGGAAATTGAACTGGCAGATAGCTGATTTCATAAGGAGTAACTTGGGCTACTTATTTAAAATTTTACTTTCGTTTCGACATAACTTTTCTAAAGCGCACCGAGGGCAGGTTGGTATCCTTCAATTAATATTCGCCAGGTACGTTATAGGTTGGTATTTACCATGGAATCGGTGTTGATAGTGGGGTTGAATGGTTTGTGAGCGAATGCTGTGGAGGCGGGAGTACTGTCCGCGCCGCTCGCAAGCGCCGGCGGACCTAGCGGCTTCGGGAAGAAGTAGATCTGAAACAATATACACGATGAGGGAGTAAATACACTGTACTTCGTTGAAGATCGAAAGAGTAAACAATTTTAGTTTTTTTTTTATTCTAATAATTGTTTTAAAAATAAGATAGAAACAAATTTAAAAAAGTTGAAGAATAAATAATAATTTAATGTGAAAACAAATTTCAGTTTACTTCTTTGATATTTTTTTAATGAATAAAATGCATAAAAGTAGTGCCAAGATTGTTTACTTCTTCTATCACGATTATTGAAACGCGGTGTAGTAGTAATTAACTCAAAAATGTTCGTCCAGTAACTTCGCACCACACTTTCGAGTTACAAAAATTTTGAGGCTCGTTCCGGTTTGTTATAGATTTGTTCTACATTGTTCCAAAACAGTTTAGTGCTGAGACTAGAACTTTCAGAAAAAATGAAAAACACCTGGACCACTTTAGAAATCAGTGTTCTAGAACCAAAACAACTTGACGGATTTCATCACTATGAAGTATGAAAACGACAAAGTTATAACTTTTTTTATACAATACCTATTCCTCCAATATTCAGCCCGATTGCTGTAGTTTTATTTGTTTTTCTTTTAATGATTACTAGTTTTTTTTTGTTTTTTTTTTTTAATTAACAATCATACCTCATCAACAGTGACGTCCTTAGTGTGTTCAAACTTGCGGAGTCCCGACTTCAGTTTCCGCGCGACGCGGTTCGACTCGTCGTACACTGACTCGCACACATACACGTCATTCTCTGCTATTTCTGTAGGACGACCTGCAATTATAATTATACGAATAATTATATAATTAATAATTTATTAATTTTTACAAATAAAACTGACGATCCGTATGGCGCAATGGTCACCACGCGCCGTATCACCATTCAGAGTCTTGGGTTCGATACCCAGCGGGGCCGAAATTTCAATGATGAATTTTAAATTTCTGTTCCCTGTCTGGGTGTATGTTTGTATTTCTGTATTGTCCATTGCACAAACAACACAAAGAATACTAGTGTGGGGGTATGAGTGTATAACGTTATTTATAAAAAAAAAAATATATAATACTACCCCCAATCTCATACCGGCACAGGTGACTATAATGATACGTACATTTGAGATAGTCATCGTAATCGAGTACCGCGCACTTGCCCACGATGCCCACTAGTGGGCTGGTGTCGTGCATCGTCGTCAGAAGCACCTCTTGTTTGTAGAAAGGCTGAAATGTTCATACTATGTTTATTATAAAAACAACATAATATAGTTCTATAATACTATTCTATGTATAAAATAAAATTTTCATGCATAACTATTAGCAATTAAGATAACTTACTCTTTGGTTAAGCAATTTTATGAGGAACCTATTTATCTATCTGATGGTATTAAATACATAAAACATTACCTTGTTAATAATGTTGGTAACTTCAGACGGGAAGATCAAAAACGGGCCGCGGAAGTAACATTTGTTGCTGAAACAAATGTAGCATTATTTATAACATGCTAGACGATGTAAAAAGAGTTTTAACCAAATTGAATAACAGACCTATTATGTTTTCCGTAATATCGTCATTTTTTTCTATTATATACCTTAGTTATATGGTACAAAGAGTACATTCTAGTCTAATAACCTATTTGTATGGTACAGCTTGATTTGATGTAGAGATATCTTTGTTGTATTTGGCAAGCACATTTGTATAAAAATTCGTATCATTTACGGACAACATAACATTCTTTAAATCAGGGGCTTAGGTAACGTCGTATTTACAGTATCAATAATAGGGGACCCCGACATACAGGGATCCCGCATGTATGAAAGCAAATATTCGTAAAAATCATTTATAAATGCACTTAAACTCTTAAAGAAAAAACATATCTTAAAAAGTGTCATGAATAAAATCTATACCCTTATTGAGAACCTCAAATTACCCAAAGGACCCATTAAATAATTTTTAATATAGAGTCTATTTAAAGTACGTTACATCACTTCTATAATATACAATAAACTCACTCGCCAGTCTCCCAGATAGTATCGACTTGTGCTATCATCTGCTTGCCTCCGTCAGTAACAACGTACACATAGTCACCAGTCTTGATAACACCAGAGCACA
The DNA here is from genome assembly GCA_001278395.1 of Lerema accius. NCBI lineage: Eukaryota > Metazoa > Arthropoda > Insecta > Lepidoptera > Hesperiidae > Lerema > Lerema accius. The sequence goes on from LGAG01001308.1 coordinate 124,805, forward strand.
CTGTGTTATACTGCTCGTAGTACGTGTTCTCGTCGTCTGTTCCCAGCGGGTTGTACATCACTACGTCCTGAAAGAGTATTTGTTGAGTTTTAACAGCTTTTTTAATTTACATAGAGAGGGAACCCCGCTAGATTAGGGTCCCGTCGACATTTATGACAAATTCGTGTTATAACTATACCGCGTTTTTTTCGTCGTGATTTAAAAGATAAACAATCTTACACTGTCTTTTTATTGTAATTATCGATTTAAAAATAAGACAGACACAAATGTAAAAAAATAAAAAATAAACAATAGTTTAATGTTAAAATAAATTTCCGTATACTTCTAAATATTTTTTAAAGTTAATGAAATGAATAAAAGTAGTGCCAAGATTGTTTACCTTATAAATCACGACGAAAAAAACGAGGTATACATTATTTATGGAGATATAATAGTTGTTTATAATAAAAATCTTCTCATAAGCCATAAAGCTGAATATTGCCTGTTTCAGTAGCTAAAGATGTAAAAAAAATCCGCAACTCCTAGTATTGGGGTTTGTAGGTAGGCACTACTAAGCCCCCTTCCCCACCTGTCAACTCTGTATTTAACTACCAGAAATCTACAGCTAACTCAATGTGCGAGCGTGACAGACTGACTAGCTGTCTCAACTCACCGGTCGGTCCTTTTCTTGCACATTCTCCAACACCTCCAATTCAGCAAGTTCATCTTTATGCTTTTCAACACGTTCCCGGAAAACTGACACTGTTCTATTCGGTTCTAATGGCGTCTGAAACAATAAATACGTATTAGTTGTCAATTATAACTTATTGCACTATTATCGATATATGATAAAATAATTATCACAGACGAAAAAATATATTGACTGGGGCTTCGGAACAGATGAATGTAGTAGAGAAAACATAACGTACTTATCAAATGATTACGATTCCCGGTACATTGCTCTACAGGCCGTGCTCTGTGACATACGTCAAATCGTAAAAAAATATCTTTATTTTTTAGCTCTGAAGAATCCGTCTATATATTTTTTGGTATGATAAAATAATCTTACAAGTTTATTCGGTGAAGTATCACTAAATGCAGGATATAAAATGTTATATAATGACATATATTGATAAAATACTTATTTAATAAAAAACCATTGAAAAGCCATCACCATGGTAATCGTTGCGTCATATAGGTTGTTGTTAATAGAATAATTGGTACCAAAAAAGCTTAACTCTAGTATAGATATAAAATAGTTCTTACGTCTCTCGGTATAAGAGTGGCCTCATTTTCAGCCCCCTCCCACACTTTAATTTTCTTGAACCAACGATTCTTGGAATTATATCTGCTCTCGCATACATACACGTCTTTGTCGGCATATCCTAAAACACAAATAAAATGTACATAATTATAATTGTCAAATTATCAAAGTTATGATAATTATATTATACATAGAATTTCGATTTAACACTAATATCAATCTAATTAGATTTCATGTTCCAAAAAACTTAAACGATTCCTAAGTCATGCATTTTAAATAGGTTTTGAAGTTACGCGGTAAAATTTAAAATCCCACATAGCATTCGTAAAGTATGATTCTGTGTACCGACTGGTTCAAGTTGTTCGTGTATGGCAATGAAACCACACGCTAATGCTTGAAGCAGTCAGCTTCAACTATACCTTCTATAACCAGTCTTACTTCATAGACTCCGTATAGACGTTGATAGCACCAGCCTTAATTCAAACAGTCCGTCTATGAAGTAACTTACTTCAAGCAGTCCTACTTTGAAGTAGATTACTTCAAACAGCTGTTACTTACCTTCCGGTCGAAACTTGAAGTACTCCTTAACATTCATGACGTAGCAGCGGCCGATGACCTGGTCGAGCGGCACTGTGCGGTGAACTTCTGTTTTAAACACTTCCTGTTGCAGGAACTTGCGCGTGCGCACGTGGAACGTTTCATGTGGTCTGTAATGTTAACAACATTATTGATATGTTTGCAAACTAGTGATCCTCAGTATAGGAACAGAAGAACCCTATTGCGAAAAAATGGTGGAGGGAGGAGTATTTTAACACAATTTATAGCCAATGTCATTCTCCCAAACAAAACGAATCCAATGATACTTGAAAGAAATTTGAAGAAAGAAATGTACATTCATACATACATGCACTCTAAAACATTACCCTAAAAATTATTATTTATTTTTATGCCACATATATAAGACTTAGGGTCTGTTTCACAAAAGTAAAGATGTCAGTAGTTATTTATAAAGTAAACTAGTCAGAGAGTAAATCCTTCCGTTAACTCTCTATACGTTTCACAATCATCCGTAAATTAAAGTGAAATTGTGAAACGCAATTTACTCGTGCAAATAAGTTCAAAGTAGCTTACTTAGAACTTTACTCAACGATTGTGAAACAGGCGCTTAGAGAAATTAAAAACGGATGATAGTAAATGACCTGAAGTAGACATTAGCGTAGATACAAGCCACGCCCTCCGAGTTGGTCCACACGCGCTCCACTTGCAATATGGCGGGTTCTTTATGCTCCTTATGCGCACGATCCGTCGCCACGTACACGAAGTCTCCTTTACGGTATTGAGTCGGCGGTGGCGCCGCCCCACTAGCCATAGATTCATCTGTACTAGACCTGGGAGGATTAAGTTAGTATTAGTGACTAGAAATATTTAGGATAGGTTAGTAGCAAATGATTAGTGGTGTTGATTTGTTATTAATGTCATTAATATGTAATATGAAAAGTAGAGGCCCCAAAATGCTGCCTTGAGGTACACCTACGAAATTATATTTTTGATTAAACATTTTTTCCTCTATACTTACAGGATGTAAGTTATAATTTCCACATATTCTTTGTTATTTATCGCTTCAGTAGCTTTGAAGCTAGTATGATTTTTTATAACATTCTTGCATAAAACTATAAGATACTTCCATAGTCATTACCTGGCCTCATCCTTGTTATTTTAAGCTTGACATAAACAATTCCTTTTCTTGACTACCAGGACTTACATTAATTCCACTTATTATTGCCTATCACCTAAGTTTGAAAAGCAGTACGAGTCTTATAAGATCCTTCCGCAATACTATAGGATTCTTCATCAACACTATAAGACTCTTCCATAATACAATAAGACACTTCTACAATACAATAAGACCTTCAACAATTACCTGGTTTCATCTTCATCGTCATTTTCAAGCAACAGTTTACACTGTTTCACCAACTCGACGCTGGTAGCGATCGTTTCTCTAGTGAACGACATGGCCGGTGACTGCAACACGTTGCGACACAGTAGGTTGCGTTGCTCTATGAAGTAGGACTGGAGTTCTACGGAGTCTTCGAATATCTGGCTATCAGTGCGGGAGAGGCGACGGGCTCTAGGAAATATATATATCATCATACTTAATAAAAATGTTGATTGACTGACAGACACGCTACAGCCTAAACGAGTAGACCTGGAAGCATGAAACTTGGCACAGAGGTTCCTTTTAGAGTGTAGGGGAGCACTAAGAACGGATTTTTGGAAATTCACACTTTAAGGGGGGGAAATAGGGGTTTAAAGTTTGTATGAAAATTAACCAATTTTTAAGTCAAACATTTTTCAAATTCGTATTTGGGTTTATGGTTGAAGGGGATAAAAAACCTAATTCAACGATTTTTTTTAATCAACCCTTAAGGGGGTAAATATCACGGCAAAACTATAATTTTCGCAAGCAAAGCTGCGGGCAACAGCTTGTTTATATATAAAATTGTGTATATGTGTTAGTCACTGAACTATTCCTAAACGGCTGGACCGATTTTAATGAAGATTTTGTGAGGTATTTTAGAGGGACAGGGTAAGGTTTCGAGTCACAGTTGAACCCGGTAGGTGGTACTGATGTTGAGATACTTCAAGGGACCAGACAAACTAAAAATTCAAGGGACCACCATTTATTACAGTTATTGAAACGATGTCAGGGCAAAAGACGTTCGATATGATGAGCGTTTACTAAAAATACATTAAAATTGAAGGTTGGAATACTACGTACAAGACAAAAAAATATGGCAGAACAAAGTCTGCCCGGTCTTCTAGTATAAAATATTGTCCTGGGAAAATGTTATAACATATAATTTTGTATAGGTATGGAAGTTAACAAATGACTTAAAAAAAAATCGACTTTTATCTTTAGTCACTCAAAAAAAATACGCCGTTATTTTCTTATCAATTGTAAAAAATTTGTCTACAATACAGACCTCTCAAACACAGCAAACATATCCTGTTGGAAATGATCGAGCCGTTTATAGAGCCCTTTATCGAGCCGCCGTTTAACCAGATCCAGGGAAATGGCTCTAACTTTCCCACTCGCTGCTTCATCGTGTTCTGGTAGCTCCGCCATACTATCCGAATAACACCTGAAAAATATGGTTTTTATTTACGTTTTATATTCTTCACATTATAATTAATTAATAATGTTATACGTTTGTATGCTTACACTAGGTTTCAGTTTTATGGGTTCTATGGACATAGCAAAAAAATTTAAAATGTGAAAAAAAAAACGTAAAACTACCAATGTATAGCTCGTTTTTTTCGTCGTGATTTGAAAAGTAAACAGTCTCGGCACTACTTTTATTTATTTCATTAATTAAAAAAAAGATTTAGAAGTATACAGAAATTTATTTTAACGTTAAATTATTGTTTATTCTTTCATTTTTTTTATTTTTGTGTCTTATTTTTAAATCGGTAATTACAATTAAAAGACACTGTAAGATTGACCGTAATTTACTTTTTAAATCACGACGAAAAAGCTAGGTATAGATATACTTACTAATAGTTGTCAGTAAAAATTAATTATTAGGTATTTTTATCTTCATATTTACCTGCCCTCTTCATCTTGATGGTTATAAACAGTAGTAAATAAGTTGAGAAGTAGTTCTTGTACCGCGGCCGGGACGTCTGGCACCGCGTCGTCATCCTCCCTGTGCCACAAACAAAACAATTATTGGAGTTATCATTAGTATATAGACACTCTTATAATAGATGATTTATTCATTAACTAGTGGACCCGTCCTTGCTTCGGTTCGGTGTAGATTTTAGGTTAAAATGACTACTACTGATATATGCTTTTTCATGGCTGACCATGCCAGCTATCAAATTTAAATTTTAATAACTTTTGATAGAATGGACTGATTTAAATAAAATAAAGCCTAACTAAAACGCACCGAGTTAAGAATTATTTATGTATTTTATCCATTATTATGTCAAATCAGCCATTTTTACGTGATG
>LGAG01001308.1:134019-146834 GCA_001278395.1 Lerema accius
TTTTGTTAACTAATTGACATTAATAGAAAAGGTAGAAGGGGGTTTTCAAGTTAAATAAAAATTATGTAGTTAAAATAATTATGTAGCTCATGTCACTTTAGGAGAGGACTCCAATAACACCTCACATAATAAAATTTGTCAAGCCGTTTGGGCTGTAGAAAGGGCCAAAGATAAAGACATACATACATACATACATACACTGAAAAACATCACCTAAATTCTGTAGCAGAAATTATAAATTGAAATTAAATTAATTAATTTTTGTTATTTTATACTTATTAGTTATTACTGTTTATAATATACATATTATATAGTTCTTCCATAAAGTTATTAAGTGCGGTACTTACTTTTTTCAAAGCCTTAGCATCTTTATATATCTGACTGCCCGGCTCATTAAAATGGCAAGCGTTTCGAACCATCAACAATAAGTCTGCCTCCATTTCACTCAGGTTCGAGTATTCCCCGCCTTGAATTTTCTGTGCGATGATTTTCAAATCGATTGGAGAATCGATGACTCCGAAATACTCTGGGTAACGGCGTTTTGAAGGCAGGAATTGAAATGGAGGGTAAAGTGGACGCCCGTCTAAGTTTGCTGTCATTACCTGCAAAACATTTGTGCTTTAGAATATTTGCCTGCTTACTGTATACATTACTATACAAGTATTCATTATGTGAAAGGTTTTTATTTATACTTAACGGTTAAAAAAGAGGGGCTATCATAAGTTTGACGTATCTGTGGGTGTGTCTGTCTGTCTGTGGCACCGTAGCTCCCGGATGAAGCGATTTCGATCAAATTTTTTTGTACTAAAGATGACTTATCTGCGAGTGTTTTTATACGCGTTTGATGAAAATCGGTTAAACCGTTTATGTTGTAGGGGTGTGGGGAAGAATAACCGAATGTCTGCAAATATACTCTAGTGGGGTCTTAAAATAAAAAGGCGCACTGAAAGAGAATATCGATGACTTTATCAAGTGTTCTTAGCATCCTTTGATGATAAAATATGTTGAGGGTTTTTTAATTCTTATTTTAATATTATAAAAAGCTCATGCCAACTTAAGCACTATTGATCACTTACAGCACTAAAAAGTTCTTCAAAGATGTTATCTTCATCATTGTTAGTAGATGTTTCTGAGAGGTCTTCAGTTATGTCTGATCTTCTACTTGATGACCCATTGCGAGACAACTTTGGTGCCTTGATTACTTCACCTGTGTTCAAGACATTGAGATTTACGGACAACTCAATATCTAATTTGAAAATGATAGTTTAATAAATAATTTAAGTAAATAATAGTTAATACGTCATAAATATAAAACATAGTATGACATATAAAAAGTCATAGTATGACTGAACTTAAATTTAAATTTTATTAATTTTATTTGAATTTATTTGAAAATTTTATTTTATTAAAAAAAATATTTGAAATTAAAAAAACACAAAATCTTAGAGAATTTAAATAGCATAAAAGTCATACCACTTTCAAGAGTAGCTTTATTCTGATTGTAAAGCTTCAATAGTTCAACGGCATCCTTATACTCCGCTGAATCAGGTTTGTAGAAGGCTTTAGCATTGTTTACCATCAGTTCTATATCAGCTGACAGTTCCTCTATGTCTTCATAAGTGTCTGTTTTCAGCTTCTGCTGCACCTAAAATGGAAATTTATGTTACCTTTTGCAATTGCTAGATATTTTTATATTAATTTAACTAATAGTTACCTACCTACCCCATAAGGAAATTCTAGACAGGCTACTAATGCTCTGATAAGTTTTAAACCTATTGGATTGAACTTTGTGATTATGTGAAAACATAATCAATCAAATTTTTTATATACCTACAACAGTTCATATAGAACATTTTAAATACACACAAACTCAGTATAATAGTTCTGTTGAAAACTCAAAAAATAATCAATAAAAATTTATGATGTTTTTATTTATTGCCAATATTGTACCTTATTATTTAATATTATAATAATTATCATAATTAACTTACCCGAAGCAAATCTATTGGCTGTGAAACAACTTCATAGTACTGAGGTTCTTGACGTCTTTTTGGGGCTCTGATGAATGAATCACACAGAAGTGTGCCATCCTCCTTTTTGTGTGAGCGGATTGTGTCATACAATTGTTGACATATTTCACTCTAAAAATATAAGATAAATTATTTCAAATCTTATTGATATATAAGATTCTCTCTTAAACTAACTTCTACTTGATACCTCGCCTCGGCTCGAACTTGTTAATTATAGTTCTTTAGATTTTTCTAACCTGAAGCTGATATACCGGGATCAATTTCGTAGTTCTTATAAGTAATTTTAACAATTACTGGCCATATACAGGATTATGTGAATTAAGACCTACCGGTTCTAGTTTTTTCTTCTTTCTCGACGGAGGTGGTCCAGGGTTGCTCAGCTCCACTGCGTCGTCACTATCGTCTCCATCAGCTCCGCGACTTGCGGCCGAAGACGTCCGACGCCTTTTACTCATTTTGAGGAAATACGACAATACTCCCCCCGGAAGCACTTTACTTTTTACTATATATACGTTATGATTTCAATTAATTTAACGTTGGCGTCTCAAAGTATTAGCCAAAAAGTGCCATGATGATTCTTGTGTACAATTAAAAATGACCCCAAATTATAACTGGAATTATATATAGTTCACAATTAAATGTCACAATACCTGCGTAACAATGTACTAGGATATAGTAGACGTGAAAAATTAATGATTCGAGAATATAAAACGTGAAATTAGAAATCAAATTATTTAGTTAAATAATTGTATTTTTTAAGCTCACAAGCCGAAGCCAAGCATTATAGTGTCACAGAGGTGTCAGTGTCAGACGTCAAGTCGATGTGACAGTGTCAAATACCTAGTCATAGAGATCATGGAGTATTATAGACCTATAATAATTTAACAGTGTGCACTGACGTCCTTACCCATAATATCGAAGATGTAGTCTAGAAACTATTTGGTGTTTGAGAAACAAACTATTTTGTGATTTTCAGCCTTAGAGTAATTTATTGTATATTATTCCTCTATGTTTTCAGCTTTCGTAGGAGGAACATAAATTGTAGCTGCAAGAAAACTAGGAAAAAACAGACTCGTTAGTCTACAGAAAAATCAAGAAAATAGGCCATATTGATGGAATCTGGGGCTGATAGTTTAAGATTAGGAGATGATTTATTTGAATTGACTTTAAAACTACCGTCTTTTTCTTTGTTAAATCTTATTCCGTAAATGTTCCCTGATTTTTTTTTCGCAATATTCTCGATTTACTTATCATAGTAAATAGTATTATAAAAAAACATTTGTCATATAAAGTGATTTAACTCTTAGAGAAAGTCCAGCATCTAAAACAAACAATATGAATAAATATTATAAGAATATGATTCTTTGTAGCGAGTTAGACTATCATTGCCTTTTGTGCAAAGAATCGTTTGAAACGATCGCCGACGTGGAGAAGCACATCCGTTGGGAAAAACACAGGCAAAGTATGAAACTTCAAAACAATGTCTCCAAATACAAGGAGTTACAAAAGGTATATGAAATTACACATACTCAATATATGAATTTAGGTAGTAAATCATGTCTTACCTCATTACTCAGTTATTTATCTATGTATCAGACTAAAAACCTTCTACTATATTAAGTAAAACATTCCTAAAATTGGCCCGAGTTGACAAACCTGTACCTTTTATAGTTTATTGATAATGACCCTGCCTTAGACAAAGGGCTTCTTCATTGAATCTAACTATGCAGATGTCTATAAACTTCTTATTGTTCTCGTGATAACAGTGTTAATGCTTTGTGTTGTCCGTGCCACCTTTACATAGGAAATAGTACTTATAGAGTAAAACTGTGTTAATTTATTTAACAATATGTAAGTGCAACTTCATGTCTAGCGGCTACTTTCACTGTATTCAATTCTAAGGTATTCATGATACATGTTTCTCATGACTTTCAGATTGAAAAAAATTACTACTGTGAGACTTGCAATGTTGTGATTACCTCCCAAGCTTTGCAAGATCACATGAAGTCTGATGATCATAAAAAATACAAGAAAAACCCTGAATTAGTTCATAACAGGACTGTATTGGCAGAACGAGATGAATCTGGAACCATAAAATTTCCAAAATTGACGATAAATAGACTTCAATGGCATGGGATACATAACAAGAAATGTTTGCTGTGTAATGATGATGTAGACAGTGTAAATGATCACATTAACAGTACTGAGCACATGATATTTATAATTCAGAGTCAAATTGTTGTAAATGATAACTACTACTTTAGAAAGGTCTGTTTTCTTTTTTTTGGTTGAAAGTAAACATTAACGTGTTCTTAGAAAATTACTGAAATTTTATGTTTAACTGTAGGAACTTGTAATGAAACTTATGCCTAATTTAAGAGTTAGATTGGAAAATTTTTTTTTTTTTTAGAACTTAGTGTATCAGTAGTAATTAAGTTGCAGGATTAAACAGGGATAATATTATCTATTGTAATTTTTTCATTTGCTTGCAGATAGAAGATAATAAATTTTATTGTTTTGGTTGTTCCAACATCATAAATGAAGAAATTCTAACTAAGCATAGTTGCAAAAAAGAAAAGACAAAAAAATCTAAAAAGGAGAAAGGTGAAAAAAAATGTGAACCACCAGAAGTTTTGAAAATATTGGTAGATATCGAGAAGGATAAGTATGATATTAACATCAAGGAGAAAACTGCTAAATGTAGGCTTTGTGATGCTCCTGTGGATCTAACTATGAGAAGTATGTCTAAACATACATTGGAGTTTCATGAGGAAACTATTAAATATGTAGACCCAGTAGATCATGGGAAACGCAGGTCAGAACTTGCTAGATATGGTAAAGACAATTTTATAAAGCTAAACGAAGGGGGCAGTAAGGGATACTGTTCTCTGTGTGATATTTACATTTCTGCACACATGAAAGTAGCTAACGATCATGTTAATGGGTTGAAACATCAAGGGCATTTGGAAATAAAAGGATTGAGGGCTCGCAAAAGGCACCCAGCGCCAGGATATAGGACAGTCCCACTTCAACATTTTCTAAAAGACATGTTTCATGCAAAGCCATTGAATTCAATGTGCATTAACTTTAGCATATGCATAGAAGTCCTGAGTTTCATGTTTATTACTACTATAGAAAATGATAAGCAGCCCAAGAAGAAATGTTTTTGTTGTGATGTGGTCATCAATGAGGATGACTTAGATGAGCATTGGAAAACTAGGAAACATAGAAATGCTTTTGTATCTGCCGATATCTTGTTGATGGAAGACGAATTTATAAGAGTTGTAAGTATAATAAGTTCAATTAAACAGCCTCTGACTCAAAATATTGCTTAAGTTGTAGGTAACAGCAGTGTATTATCTTGCCATAAAAAAAAACTCCTTAAAAACTCTTTTAAGTTGTCTGCAAGCCACTTACAACATTAATCTTATGTCAGGGTCCTCATCATCACCATCATCGCAACCTATAATTGTCCCACTGCTGGGCTTGGGCCTCCTCTCACAATGTGAGGAATACAGGTCATAGTTGGTGGACTATGTGTGACACAGGCCTAGTGCGTAATGGCAGACTTCACACACCTTTGAGAACTTTAAGGACAACTCTTATGTGTGCAGGTTTACTCACAATGTTTCCTTCACTGTACCAAGTGATAATAAGTATCTAAATTGCATATAACTTTTTGAATTAGAGGTGCGTGGTATTTGAACCCAGGAAATCCTGTTTGGGAGACCAACATTCAAATCTCTAGTCTAGGCTATCACTGTTTAAAATTTAATGCAATTCCTTAAAATTTTCAGATACGCCCTGGATTGTTTCATTGTGGCTTTTGTAACCAACTATTTCCATTCTGGGAAACTATGGGGAAACATATTGCTAGTTTTTCACATAGCATAATGAAAAAGAAGAAAGAACTTGCTTGCACATTAGCCATGCAGTGGTACACGGAACAAAAAACAAATGGGGCCGTTAGATTTTCCAATGATCTGTTCTTACAGTGCTTAGAGCTAGGGATTCTGTAATGGAAATGTTAATTTTTTTTTACTTTATTTTTATTTGCTTTTCAGTTACTTAAAATTACATTACATTTTTCGTTGTCAATTACATTCAATTGATTACATTTTTGTTGTCAATAACTTAAAATTAGAATTATATTTTTGTTTTAAATTTCTTAAAATTAGAGTTACAATTTTTGTTAATTTTCGTTTTTGGTGACAGTATGTTTTTTTTTATTTCTGTTTGTGTTACAGTTGCTATCTTGTCACAATTTGTATTTTTTGTGCTTATTAATAAATAAGAAGCAATTAAAATTATTATGTCATGTTGTTATTGACACTTTCATAGTAGATATTGAACCACTGATTAAAATGAGATAACAGCATAATTAAATCACTCTCACATTCTTTACGTAAATTACTCAGATGTTTCAGGGTAAATGAAATATACATTTCCTTTTCTTCTTTGTTGAAATCCCATAAATTTATATCAAGTAACACTACAATATATTGTAAGTCAGTTGAATAAAGTTTAGAGATATTTTCCACTTTCTTATAAATAGATTTAATAAATAAATCAATAAATTGGCTCATATCTTTATCAAATTTCCTCTTTATGAATATGGTATTCATAATGGAGCAACATATTTGGAAACATTCCCTTGAAATACAACATATTTCAATTAGTTTCATGAGCTCCTTATTATCATAGAACCAAATATCATCATCATCAAGATATACAATTTCTATCTTATTGGCGACAGTACGGAGTATTATATTTTCGATCTGAGCCTTAATTTTAATGGAAACATCGTCAAGTTGGTTAGAAAGGCTCTTAATAAATTCCACATTCCATAACTTGTCTAAAATATCCGAGTAACCATTGTCTTTATCAACAATATTCCAGTAAATAATATCTTTCGAAAGAATATCATTTATTTTTTTCTTGTCTGTGTTTAAGTTTAATAAAGCTTGTATAACATCTGGTTTGAAAGATGAAGAGTGAGTTGGATCAACATTGATTTCTTTTAAATATCTAATTACAAACGAATCTAGATCCTTGTCTACCCTGGAGTTGTTTGTTGGAAGCTCCTCATAAGCATTCTTAAGTATTTCAGTCATGTTGTCATCAAAATACAAATGATCGATTGGTTTTATATTACATGATTTCCGAATGTTTTTCAAAATTAAATGTTGTTCATATTCATCACTCTCACTTGTTCTATTCAGCATTTCTATCAATTCCTTGGCAAATAAATCTGTTACACGTTTGTCTAGAAGTCTATTTTCATATTTAAAATTATGGTATTCTGTACCATCACTATTTATTTTTTTGTCTTGATGTGCATTTTTGTCCTTAGAGCTAGAACAATCAACTTGGTCTATAATTTTCTTAAGAAATTTAATATCCATGGTAAGTTTTACACTATTGATGGACTTCTCATTAAATATACTAAAAATAACTCTCGTAAAGTAGTAATACGGGGTGTGGCAGAATAAAATTAAAAATACATTGCAGACGGTGTGTTCGTAGGAGCGGAACTGCGTGTTATAATCTTATAATAAATATTACTAATATTAGGTTACAATCAAATGTTTCTATTTTATTTGTTGTTTTTTCTGACCTGCACTTTAATATTTTTCACGGCTTATCAATTATGTTATCGATCGTTATCATTAATCAATATTAGAAGTCACAGCACAGTACAGCATGACATTGACATTGGCATGGCAATTGGCACCTATCACTATCACTCGTCACACGACGTTTGTGTAGCGTTACCATAGTGTCAATAATAAGTACTCTATGGTGTCATTAAAAGGGGAATGCTAGGTTTCATTTTAATAATATTTTTTCTAGAATAAATGTAAGCTTTTAATTATTAAATAAACTATTCGCTAAATGTATAATTTATTTATAAACATGTTACTTTACAAGGTTATTTTGGTTGCAACCTTTTTAACGCTATCTAGCGTCGAGTAGCTCAAACATGAAACATCGTAGTAGGTTTTGATGATAGAAGTTAGATGGCGGTAGTAGACTAACAAAGTGTTATTTGAAAGTTTTGTGACTTTCAAAATTAATTATCATGTTTTTATTTTTTATTTAATTGTTTTCTTTAGAAATAATGTATCTAGACAAGTTTAACCTACTAATACTATGATAGACTAATAACTCTAACAGGAGAGACTTGACACCATAACATAGACCGTCATTCAGAAAATGTCTTAGAGCAGCCGATACCTACAAATTTTATTGAACTTGAGAAAAAGATAGACATCACTCCTACGAGAATCTTTTAAAAAATACAGGCACATTAAAAAAAAAAAAAACTTTCGTTTGGTACCGGCGGCAAACTAGAATTTTATTTGGCACTTTATTTGATTTCTTCTAACAGAAAACAAAGTGTTTGACACGTATCCGCTAATCGAGGTACATTATTGTCATTTCACCTATACACAATGACTTAATTCTTAATTAAGTATGTATATCCTTCCGTAGTTAGGTACATTACCTACAAATACTTTGTATACCTACTCTACTCTTTTCTAACGCGGTCTCCAAAAGTAACAAAAGTTCAAAAAAAAAAAAGAAATCGCAGTTTACACAATATAAAGTTTCTACTTACCTACCTAGCATTATTACCATTAGCATGCCCAATAAAAGTTAATACGATTAAACAATAAACTATGCACTTTGACTGTACTCATCAGATTCGGCTTTCTCTGTTGAGCACGAAAACAGCATTAGTAGAGAAACTATTAACTACTAACTACCTAATTCCCCAAAATATGTAGTAGGTACTAAAACTATAATAGGGGAAAGTAGTGACCAATGACTATCTAACGTTAAAATATCTATCTACACGTAAAGCAGTAATCACACAGCATAAGGCAATAGAACTTTTGATAACTCGATTAGCATGATTCTGTAATCCGAACGTTAAAAAAGACAACGGGGCATCGTAATAATTTATGCCTATAGCGATTTCTTGAACGGAATTGCTGTTGTATTTCGAAAGTCAGTATTTGTGGGGCCCTGTTAATAAATTACCATCGGGACCTCACATAGAGTCTTCTAAATACGTGGGTTTGCCGTGCGGCGCCCCGCCCGAGAGAGAGAGACGAAAGAATCCCTTCTCTGTACCACACACCGCCATTTAGTAGCTTTAACAATGTTTCCAACATTCTTCTCGGCTTTACTTACACTTTAACCGTGGATTAACCGATGTAGGTTTCTTTAATTACCCTATGGTGGAAGGTAGGTACCTAATGTCTTTTCGAACATAGGTAAGTAGATAATGTAGTAATTTATGTTAAAATATTTTAGCATGCTTAAGTTTATATACCTAGTAGGTACCTACCTAGTATTCTATATTATCAACATTTAGGAAGGTATGTAATAGAGTTTTAGTTTGTGTAGGTTTTATAGGATTCGGCAGTGATTTAATTTCTCTCACATTAATGAATTCATCATACCTAGGTATTACCTACCTACTTCAATTCATTAAAATATGTCCGAAACCTAAATAAAATACATGTTATTTGATATATTATGTTATTTACATGCAAATAAACAGTCCTACCCTATTTTAGTAACCAAAAATAAGCAGATAAATTATATTTTAACAGCGTTCGGTGTAGTGTAAAATGTGATTTAAACCTGGAACTTGTAAAATGTGGAATGAACTTCCTTCGTCGGTGTTTCTAATGTGCTATGACATCGGGTCCTTTAAGAAGCGGGTCCATCACTACCTTCGTGCCCGGCAACGCGTTGGTGATGTCCCTGGTATTGCTAATGTCCAAGGACGGTGATCACTTACCATCAGATGACCCGTCTGCTCGTTTGTCGACTTAGTGAAATAAAAAAAGGTAAAAAAATTAAACCAACACAATCGTCCTGATTCTTGTTTAGGATACATACCAGCGAACATTTTTTGGTTGATAGGTACTTAGACCTACATTCGTAACGTAAGAATTTTTAGATAGCTATAAAATATCATAGATTCTATCCAATAACATGAAACATCAATGAATGATTTGCAACACACCTACCTCTCCGCAACGGTACGCGACATAGTGGTAGGTACCTACCCGAGAGGTCGTAAACAAAAACTCCGTCGTAAATTTGGTTTGATGATGTCTGCGGACATGGCTGAGTGATTGATCGCGTACAACGTGACCACCGCACCTATTACAAGCTATCAAACAAAAGAGTTGGCCCCAATGATGGGTCGAACCGTGCGAAAGGCGAATGTCGTGAAGATAGTCGTGAATGTCGTCACACGATCGCTGATGCAAGCAGGTACGACGTGACATCGTGTTAATGTTGGGTGATAGGTTTGGCTTAACTCATGGGAGTAAACAGTTACGTTTTAGTGATTTTTGTTGGATGTTAAGGGGTTTTCACAGAGACTTATTCTCGGTTTCAATAATTTTATAGAAGGTAGGTAGGTATCTATAGATAATCTATAGGTATGTTATGTCCTTAGCAATAAACTGAAAAAATTGTTTCGCGCTATATTGCGAGTATTTACGAGTATTTATCGTATTTGCGATAGTTACCTATTTTCCTTTTGACTAGGTATGGCAGAAAGTCGGGTCTGTTGTATTTTTTTGATGGTTAGCTGCCTTTTCAGTATCACTCGGAAAGAAAGGAGAGCTTGGAAAGCTTGAAGAAAAAGCGCAGAGGAACTTTTTCGCGCGCTTCCTTCTAAATTTAGGGATACAACTACTCGTACCTAAGGGCATTCAAAAAGTTGCTACCCCTAAGGACAGATGGTCGCCTCTTGTATGGTGTACCTACTCTGGCACTCAAGCCCCCAGCCGGAACACGACGAATCCTTTGGCGGCTGATACAGCAAGGTGGTCGCTACCCAGGCGGACTTCACATAATAATTATACCTAACTAGACGATGCACGCGGCTCCGCCCGCGGAAAAGTCGATAAACAAAATATTGATTGTATCCCAAGGGAACCTATAATCGGGATAAAATGTATCCTATGTCCTATTCCTGGATGCAACCTATTTGTTTACCAAGTTTCAGCTTAATCCGTTCATCGGTTAGAGCGTGAAGGAGGGACAAACATCCAAACATCCAAACATCTTTACAAACTTTCACATTTATAATATTAAGTAGGATTAGTAGGATACCAGTAATAGATACCTAATACTACTTACAATTACAGTAATAAGTAAATAGGTAGGTACTTAGAAATTAGATTAGGTATAATCACGATCAGCAGAAAAAGACGAAGAGAAGTGCCCCGAGCTGAAACGATTAAATTTGCCGGTTCATCGAATGATTAATCGTCCGAGGCGTCATCGATATGTACAGATATCGGATAAGTACGAATTAATGCAATTTTAATACTGTCCCATCGATTACTCGTGGCGGGGTGCGATTTATTATAAACACTCGTGAAGTAATCATGTAAAAAATGATCGCCATATTGTAGCGATTCGCCCTCCTCTGTTAGGTCTTGTTACGGGACGTCTAGGGTTGACAACGTAATAAAAACTAATTGCAAAGAGGACTTTTAAGTAGTGTGTCCTAGGTTGAGAGCACGACTTTGTTTTACTTATTTTAAGTAAAGGAACTGAAAGCTCTCCTTACTTTTACTGACAAGATGGAAAGGGGAGTAAAATTTACTAAAATACTCTGTCACTAATATATAGATACCGACTTGAAGGGGTCTTGATTAAACTTAGCAGTTTAACAGAAGCTGTTTTGTTTTGCGGTCAAAATTGCACTAAGTACCTATAACGCATTGGACTAGGTAGGTACTTAAAACGCCGTCATGTTAAACAATAGTCTGTAGACTATGGTTTGACAATAGACTAGGTATCAACGCGAGTTTCTGTCGGACATTTATGTGACGTGCCTATGTATCAAACTTCATGTAGTAGTGTGCCTTTTATTTTACTTAATATATCAGATAATTAATGAAATTTTTTTCACATTAATCTATGTAAATATTAGATAATTACGCCAAATCTAAAATTAAACTTAAAAATTAATGTAAGTTATTAGAGACAGTTTAATTCAAAATTATTTCGCTTTAGTCTCACATCCCACAACCAGGATATAATTCGATATTATATTAAAATAATATATTTAGTAAGTGGCAACCCTGAGACCACCGTGTGTGTGCGAGCGAGACAGCGAACCACTCTGGGTGGCCGGTGCAATAATAACAAAACAATGATCTATTATTTTCACCAAGCTTGCGCAAGATTGGATGGCAATTCTGTGGATCGTTGCCTGTCTATCATATTATATGTGTTTAATTGAGATCTGTAAGATTATATTCAGGAATTAAACAAAAAAACTAAAACTAATATTTTATTATCCACCTAACCAATAGCTACTATCCATATCCTCTCCTTTAACATAAAACATATTCGTGACTCTTAATTACCTATGGTATAAGCATAAGGCAAGAAAAAAACTATCCATTCAAGGATAAAAATCCCCAAAATTTGTATTCCAAAATGGCTTCAACGAGGATGTTCGACTATTTAGTCCGCGCAAAGGAGACTGAAATTAACCTGTCAAAGCGTATGGTTATTAAAAAAACAACGCTTTCCCGCGTTACGTGAGTTAATAATTTCATCTCGGTAATCGGCTGGTGTGAGTGTACGGTGAGCTTCATTTTACAATATTTGGGACAGCCCTATTTGAGATTTTCTGGATGAGTATTAATTTTTTTCTTTTTTTATATTTTGCCATCTATCTTCTGTTTTTAGAGGCTATCAGTTCTATGATCATAATCGTGACTGTTCGAACGG
>LGAG01001308.1:147115-159042 GCA_001278395.1 Lerema accius
GCCCTATTTGACATTTTCTGGATGAGTATTAAAATTAAATATTTTTTTTATATTTTGCCATCTACCCTCTGTTTTTAGAGGCTATCAGTTCTATGACCATAATCGTGACCATGGTTCAAACAGATTGACTCAAAAATTAAGGGAAAAATGACAAAATATAAAAAGGAATTTAATTTAATTTTATCCACGTCATGGCTATAGGCCTGTTACTCTAAATAGTTGTCTTCTAAATAAATGATTATTCATTGGCTTTCCATACGAGAAGTTTAAATACGAATTTAAATCGTACGTAAACATACCTACAATAGTCCTACGAATTGAGCTCTCAGATTGGATAAGTTTTTCGTGTTCAAATTTTTTGGTCCCTACATTTCTGGTGACGCGTTCAAACGTCTAAAATTAAAAGAGCGGATATTAACAGTGATTAAAGAAAAACCTATCCAATGTCAGCTTGTCAGCAATCCAATCTTACTACCAAGATCGCTAATTTTATGAAGAATTAAAATTTTCATCCAAACTGAGAGCAGTTTTATCCAAAAAAGTACAAAATACTTGGCTCCCTTACTTTGAGGCTATAATGACTACGCCGTGTGGGGCAACACATACAAGGCGATCCATGGATTTGTTCAAGGGCCTATAAGAGGCTTCGACCAATTAAACTTTCTCACTTCTTTCAATTTATTAAGCCCTTCACTTAAGGTATTATATTAGTTAAGTGTTTGAACTACCTATGTTGCCAAAATCTAAAACACGACTAGTACCTAGTAAGTAATAGAAAAATAAAAAAATCTGTAGGTGACCCCATATTAAAAAATAGCCTGTGTCATTCCCATCCACGAAGACGAATAATTAACGAAAAGAGTTACTTTAAAATCCGTCAAACTGTTTTTGCTGTACCTAAAGCGTGCTAAAAATCGACACATTATAGGTAGGTATCCTATTACTCAAAAATCATTACCCTCCTTTTGGAGTAGTCGGTTGATTAAAGAAATTACTTTTGAGATAGGTACCTATCTACCTTAATATGAAAGGAAAGACATTCATTAACTTAGTTATAAAGGCATTTTTTTACACAATTATAAGCCATGTAAATTTAAAATACTCTATGTAGTAGGTAGATAGATACACCAAATGAACAGTTTTTTACCACCGGGTAAATATTTTAACGACACGGATTTTCCTATTTACTAACCCCTTTCCATCGAACGTCATTAGCTATTGGTGGCTTGTAATATTAACGATAACACCACGTTTCTTTGCTGCCTAAGAAAAGTCATTAACTGTGTTATATTCATAATAAAAATGGCGGCATAGTCTACCTACCTGAGACATGTTTTGTAAGCGTAAAATAAATTATTGAGTGCCAATATTTTATGTGAAAATATTATGTACTTAGGTATTGGTCCCTAATTGTTTCAGGATTTTACGTAACTCTATATCGTGTTATTAAAATTATTAAGTACCTAAAACTTATTTCAGTGAATTATGAATCATAGTAGGTAATACTTGTAGTAAAAAAAGTTCGTTAAAATATTCTCAATGTTATGTAGAGTCTGTCGGTAAAGTGGATAAAAACTATCCAAAAAATTATAATTTTAAAAACATGATATTTATTGTCTGTTTAAATTTCTAACTGAATAGTCAATAATCTTTCTAAATCAATCACGAAAACATTATATTATTAGAATGACCTAATTCGCCCGCGTCCCGTGCGGTCCTCATTTAGAGCGCTATAAAACCTCTTTTTGACATATCCGTGGCAAAATCCCTAACTGATATGACCCTTTACTCCGCTAAGGTGTTAAGAAAACTTCCCAGTTGCATTGTAATTTCAAACCTATCCCCTAAAGTTAAGGTCGAATTTGGATAACCGTGGATTTAGCCGTTTATTAGACTACAAAGACGCCGCTCTCTCTGTCGGCATCTTTAAAGCGGCCGCCTGTAATTACGTAAGTCCGAGTTGAGATGAGAATGCATTGCGGGATTGGGCGAATGTGCCCCAGTAGAATTCATCTTTGGATTTCAAATTGAAATTATGCAACGTTCCTGTACCTACCTAGGTAGGTACTGTTGGGGAAATTAGGATAGAAATTTAATTTTCTGTTATTGCACTGGGTTTATATTTGCAGCTGGTTACGGAAAAAATACTCTGAATAATTTAAGATTTTTTCTGCGACTTAACTTGACTATCTATCTACTATTGCCTTAAATTAATATTTAGGTAGGTAGTAAATGTAATAATGTTATTATGCTTTTTATACCCAGAAAATAATACTGCTCGTACCTACCTAACAGTAAAAATTAAACGAAAAAATATTTTAAAATTATCATTAACCGATTCTTAGCATTGTCTATTCATAGGTTTCAATAGAACTTGATTCTAAGATCTCAATTATTATTGAAATGTAGTAAACTATCTACCTACCACTTACTAAAGAAAATTACTTTCTTTCCTATTGGTTATTATACTTTCTTTCCTAATGGTTATCGTAATCACTTCCTCAAATCACCCAAACTTAAATATACGGCCGTGACCGCAACCGGTCAATTGCGAATCACCAAATCCAATTACACCTCGTCATACTGACTAAATACGGAATCGAATACGACTCCGGACGTTTCCGCTGGTAATTAAAACCTTTGTCATTACCGTGTGACGAATTAAGAGGGCGGGGGGAATCGGTGGGGAGGGGGCGTGGCTTAAACACTTCAAAGGTACCGCTTCGACAGCACAAAGGGAGCGCTTATTGATGTGCGAGAGAGAGGGGGAATGTTTCGTCGTATATCTGAGAGGGATAGCCGTGTGTGTTTGTGAGCAGTTGATTCAAGATTATACCGAAGTGGCCCGAATGGCGCGTAGTGGTGCGGTATGTTGGTGTCGATAGTTTGGAATGCGATGGCGGACTACTGTATGGTTCGGGGTTCGATTCTCAGGGACAGAATTTTGAAGGATGACTTCGAATTTATTTTCTCGGTCTGGATGTGTATTTATTTATAGCTTTGTTAGCTGTTAGTTTCTAAGATGAAATATGAAAATTTCAATTGAATTTGAATTTCGTGTGTTGTTCTTAACACCTCTGTTGGAGAATCCCAATGTCTTTATAATTTTTTACATCCTAATTACCTATATCTATTTAAGTCTCGTAAAGAACAATTTACGGTGACGTCGATCGTATGGTTAATGAAGCACATTGTCCGAAGAGCGACTGTCCAGATACTCAAAAAAAGACAGTTGGTTAATTGACCATTCGGAGTGCACTATTAAGAATGTACCAAGTGGTCGTTTGGTATTATCATGACAAATAATAGTGGACATTAGTTGTCACAAAAAATCAAACAGATACCTAGGTTACACATCCTCTCACCCTAAACGTATTTTATAGGTACATACCATCTCCGTTCCGTCTTGGGTAGAAATGCCATAATTTATATTTGTCGACATCGCTGTCAGTAGGGGAAGTAGCGTGCACATCACTAGCGATAAATCTCAGCCGCTAAAGAAGCTTACGTCACTGACGTATTGTTTATAAATCAGAGACCGCCTTGCGGGACGACTTGGCGACGACACCTCTACGATACGGCCACGACACGGCGACTGACGAGAATGTAGGTAAAGACAATGTTGAGAATCTAATGCATGCTAATATCTATTCATTGCTGGTAACTACCTAACTACTAAATACCTACCTCCTCCTACCTAATCCTTATTCCAATAGCAACTTAAAGACTCTAGCTAGAGCAAACCAGAAAAGTTGACTCTAGGTACCTAGAGAAAACTTGTAGGCTACCTAATATAAGTAAAGGTTAAAAATAAGACTCTACCTACCTAGAGCTAAGAGCAGCTGAAGTAAATGCGAAATGCTTATTGTTCGAATTAGCAAATATGAAATCCTTCCTACCTAGAGCAAACGCCAAATTAATTTTAACCATCGCTAAAGATATTCTGAAATTTAACTTTAACCACGCACAATCTCAAACTGCTACCTAATGTTTTATTAATAAAAACAGATTAAAAATTAACGCTTAATAATATTATAGCTGGACAATTAAGTCAACTTTAAATCTAAATTAAATTAGTACTAGGTACCTAAGTATAATATTCCATTAGGATAAAAAATCAAAATGGCGAGTCTAAATCACATGTCGGGCGCGGGCGTGGACCCTAATTTGATAATTAACGTCTCGCCCATTAAGTCGAATTATCTATGACACGTTCACTCAGAGCACCTAACTACCTACTCTTAAAGTTATATGACCAGTTATAGAAGACCCCTATTGACCGATACAATCGCCCTTAGTATTTCATTTCACTAAAGTAATGAGGGAGGGGAGGAAGTTTAGTTTATACTGGTTGGTGTGTAAGAAAAATTGCTGAATCATTCGGTAGACACCTCGTCTTGATGTTATGAAGTGGACCGCCTTAAAATGTTCCCACGATCGCGAATTCGATAAAATTAAATGTCTTGTAGGTACGGTACCTAAGGCATTTTTGTTTGACACATTTTAAGTAATTTGCGGTGAAATAGAATTTTATTTTTGCTAAGTAGGTAGGCACGGTGATTGTAACAAAAAGTTGGCATAAGGCTTTTTTATATGCTAAAAAGCTTGTCAGGTAGGTATCTACCTATTCTAGTTACCTATTTTTAAGGAATTTCTTAATTCTATTTTCAAATAATTTGCCCAGATTTTTTTGTAGATGCCTAACGAGAATTGCATATGAGCTGTCACTGTAGGTAATTATATACCTACTATACCATTTATTAAAGATAGGGACTACAAGACGTAACTTATTTATTCTTACTTCTCTCTTACACACTTAAATAAAATCAAAGTTCAAAACAGACGCCTATAGATAAAAGAAACTATCATTTCAGCTACAATATTTACCTAAGTGAGAAAGTACCTACCTAATAACTGCCATAAAATTAACCAAACAGAAAGAGTGAATGCTTACGTGCTTTTGTTACACCTAAATTATTATTTCCTGGAAAATTTATTACACAAACCGGCCAGTGTAGATATCAACCAACTAAAAAGTGCACTAATTAATATATTACACGTGCAATGTTTGTTTTAGCCTAATGGCTTAATTACTTATGCGAAATGATAAATTGTTGCATACAATTAAGTAATTACTAATCCACTTTGATATTTATATTAAGGTGTGATAATGCATGTCATACTGCCGCACCTAACAATGTAATAAAACAAAAGAGGTTTAATTCGCGGAGGTTTTTACGTGGTTCTGTATACAATAAAATTACCTATACAGATATTAGTTATATAACATAAGTGTCAGTGTCTAAATTAAAATAAACAAATGCGCTACTGATAAACGGGACGGGTGAAAATGGGAATGGGAGTCAACGGGAATAACCTATACTTACCATAATATACTTACCATTACTTATAAAACCTGCAATTTTCTGTCATTTTTTTCCACTTTCCAGCAATCATATTTTTATACAACAGATAGGACAGCGTTTAAAGACGAAAAGTGCTCAATTTAGTTATTTTTTCTATAAGGTAAGAACGAGGTGACAAATCAATTATAAGAAAGAAGATAAGACGAATACAATGTACACCTAGTCAGAACACTTTTTTCAGTTAGTACCTAAAGACGTAGGTAACGTGACCTGTGAGAGGACACCCAGGCCCAGCAGTGGGACAGTTATAGGTTGTGATCATCATGAAATTATGATAATGAAAAACGTAACATATTTAAATTTATTGTAAAATTTCATTGTTTTCCTACATTGTATTAATTAAATTCGGCTTTTTGTATATCTTTCCATCTCGCTCTGTCTTTCTTTTCTTACATCACCAACAATAGCTGAAAAAGGAAAAAAAGAAAAAAACAAGGCAAATTATGGGTTAGGTTCAGTTCATTAATGTGGGGCAATTTGGGCAACCCCTTCGTCGCTTGCATACTGATATACAATAATCACATAGATTCTCTTTCTTGATAAACTTCTAAATATGCCAATTAGAGAAATAGTTCCATCTACAATCACCTTTTGTACTAATAGGTACCCAAATAAGAAGGTAATTTGAAATTATATGCAAGTATAGACACCTACAAATTTTTTGATGGCTGGTTTCGCTTTTTGATTTAGATTGCCTTTTGTTTGAGGGTCATTGAAGCTTCGAGAAGGTGGCTTAATCCAGTGAGTACCTAATATGAAATATCTATAATAGGTATTCATTGTAATATCTGTACAAAAACGATAGGTATATGGCGAATTACTCAGAATTTTTCGGAACTTTTAACTACCCTACGAAATAAATTAGATAAGCGAGAGGAAAAACAATAAGTATGTCCAAATTTTTTGTTAATTGTATTTTAATTGCTTTGTATCCTACTAGGTTTACCAAGCAAGAATTTCAACAAATGAGCACCTAATAAAGTGACATTGTCAACAAAAAAAATCTTAAGTTAGTAGACACATACAAATCTTATTATTAAGCAAAAATCCTTTTACAAAAGTTATTATTCCGCGGAGGTCTGCACCTAGGAGGTCCTATTGAACAAAGATTGATTAATTCCAGTATTACAGGATAATCGAGGCAAAGTATTCGATCAAACCAAAGGTCGATACTAAAAGAAGGTATAGACGTGCATGTAATGAAATCATATAAAAAATGGACCTCATCAATCAACAAGAAACGCTCCAAACACTGACCGGTCCGAGCTGACGGACCGATCATGTAATTAAATAAATTTACCAGATAAGCATGCATAATTAGCACAAAGGCACAGTTTCCGTACGTCAACCTTTATCAGCGAGAGAAATCGTCTAATTCACACCTCAAAGAACCCGAATTTGACACAAAGAGTTCTCAGCTGGTCAAATTAATCAAGTGGTCCCTAATTATGGCGTATTTTAAAATGTTTTCGGACGAAACGACACAGTTTTGACAGAGGCGTAAAGATAAATGATCGCTAATTGCCGGCCGCTAGAGGGCGCGGTAGATTATTGGATCTAATGCGGAACGGAACGCATTGCAACTGTTGCCGTGGCGGTCATTGCAAATGGACTTTGCTGTCTAGCGGCAAACGGTCTACGGATATTTGCAAAAAATTGGCAGAGGTCTCGCAAATCAACGATGTATTGGCGTATTGGATTCCTACGTATTTCTATCGCTATTTATAGTATTATGGGTACATCTGCGTTTTGCCACTGTAATTAATGCGCGTATCCATTGCACAGTGGCTAATACTAATTGTAATGCAGGTGTAGCATTAGATAAAAAGAAACCCATTTTGAATAGAATATACCTAGTAAAAGTTTCGTTTCTATATAAACCGTTGTTGAAAGGGGCGATACTACTAGGTATAGATTTAACTATTTCTTTTTTATCGTAAATGGTTCCTAACGAAGAAAGGGAGATTCGTTCTTAAGAATTATTTTCCTTTACACAATTATAGACACCAATACCTACAATAATAACGGCTACAAATAAAATTCAAGCAATCTTACTTTCAAAATATATCATCCATTTTTCGACCTTTCGCCTTTGACATTAAAATACTAGAGCTATTAAGTTGCAGTCGTTTTAGATTATGTTGGTTTCGATACAACGCTAACTTCCTTCGCAGTATTAAATTAGGAATTATTCGGAACTCATAAAACTTTTGTTTGTAGAGCCTTGATTATACACCTACGAATAAACTTAAGTATGAATGGCACTCGCCAGTTAGAGGGTTCTTTTGTTAATACTTCTGTTTAGAAGTATGTTTTTAAATTGTTTGTCTGTTAAGCCTTAGCTTAACAGCCAAAATTAATGATACAAAAACCTTGATTAAAACCAATCCTGGATAACCTGGATTAAATGTTATAAATATCTATGCCGTTCTGTTTGAACAACAAGGCTTACAAAAATTGTTTTGTTTTGTTATAGGTACTTAGGTATTCAAAAAATAATGATTAAATTATTAGAATAGGTAGGTATGTATGTTCCGCGTAATAATAAATATTGATTATCTTTTGTTACCTAATGTCTTACCTGTGACTTGATAAGATAAAATTAGTATTAGTAAGATAGTAGGGTAAGGTGCTGTTAGAGTTTTATTTTTACCTACAGTCCTGTAACCAGAAGGCGTTTAGGTGTTTAAATTCTTATTTTATTAAATTTTAGTGTTTAATATTAATGAAAGGAACCCTAAAACTCAATACATTTGCACTGTTTCTTTATTCTATTTAAAGAAATCACGCTACCGATTCAACGACCACACCATTAGTTTATATTGCTTTATTGTGCAGTTTTAGCTAAATGATGTTTACTTTACCCACATTAAACCTATTTTAATCACTAACCGGTGTAATTGGTGCTTAATAAAGGTTAATAGGCTAGGTGCTTGCATAGCCCAATGTGAAGAAGTTACTTATTTATTTACGACATTTTTTGTCAGGAGGTCAAATACGCTTAAATTTTATTATTACAGAAATGTCAGTACTATACAGGGACCTATACTAATGATAATTTTGCTGCGCTTTCGTTTTGATATTTCAATACAAAATAGAACAGTATGGTTAAAATAATACTGCTCCAAAAGACATTAGTAGGTAATCTACAGGACTTAAGTTTACGCTTCCTAGAGTCACTACGAACAACTACTTTTTTCTTACCTTTTCTTTCTCGTCCCTAAACAGCAAAGCTTTCGATGTTACTGATATCCATGGACAAAGCCCCACTTACCATCCAGTGACTCATCCGCTCGTTCGTCAGTTATTTCAACAAAAAAGATAGTATTATAAACAATAGTGCAAGTCAATCGGTATCAAAGGCATTCCTAATTGAAATCAACGGCTCACTGATGCCTCGTTGCCTCATGCCAATCGCCTCGGCCAAACGACACGAATTATACTCGACCAAGTAATCGCTATTAAACCGGCTTGTCAATTTATATTGTCTCGTAAGTAATTCCACATTCCCAACTCGATTGTAAGGCGTCATAATGACAGCAGGATGACGTATGGATTTGTCGCTTACGGCGTTTGGAGGCGCGCGCCGGCGGCCACATCAAAGAGGTGGGCTCCTTTGATGTTGCCGCGCTGCCGCTCGTAGGGTTGTGTTGAGGATTTTGAATTATCGATGAACTTTTATGATTTTTATAGGTATGTTGTTTGAGGAGAATCGTCTTTAACGATGACTGTTAATATTGGAATTTAATTTTAGGTCTTTAGACACTAGTGTCTAAACCACCTTTAATTTTAAAATAATTGAAACTACGTAAATAATATAATTTATATGTAGTTCTTACTAACTGTGCAAAGAAAATTATTATAGTGAAAAGTAACATTAGTACAATGCCACAAGTCTAATACATTGATATGCTGTTTTCTTATAAGGTACCTATAATACTTAATCTTTTATATTTCAGTGTGTTTTTTAAATTGCTATCAAAAGTGAAATAAACGAATCTCTAAAAAGTAACTAAAACAAGTTAAGTAATAACTTAAGTTAATAATACGTAAAGACTTTTTTATTTTTCATCTACCTTCTTCATAATATACTTACTTACTCATACATTAATCAATTTAAAAAAAGTCTTATCTCGTTCTCGTCTTGTTAATTTAATAAGATTTGATATTATGAAGCACAAAATAAGAGATTAAACTCTTACGACAGCCAGACCATAAGTTATCGGTTCTTCAACTCGATATCGTTAAAACCTACAGCACGCACGTCTCTACGCGGCAATAAAACGAATGGAGCACGTATTTTGACGTACAGCGGCGCTTCTGGTCTCCCGTCTCTGTCGCACCTATCGCGTCATCCCGCTCCCCCATACTAAGGTGTCTGGGAGGCTATTATAGTGTTATAGCTCGCCCGCTTCGCTATAAATTATGGTGCAATGGTACCTATTCTTTTGGTTAAGCCTCGGTTAGGCCGTAGCTATCTGACAGATTCATTTTCTTAGCCACTCAGTTGATTTTATAAGTGCTCTTCTAGATTATATTATTGATGGAGACATGGTCTAAGTTTTTCTCTATCGAATTAACTTATTAGCTAACATTAGCAAGTTCCATAAGTCTAGTAGCTAAGTTAAATTACATTTAGGCGGAATCTTATACTTATATCAAAAAAAATGTTTTTCAGTTGTAAAAGGCTTCATTCCGTGCGATGTTTGAAAGTAGGTACCTATAAGCCAATTTCTCCCACTATTCGTATCCTGTTAAACAACCTTACTTTTGACAACACAATAAAAAAAGCATAAGAACTAAACAACAAGAATAACATTTGCCTAGCCACTTCCAATAAGAAAGACCTGCAGAAATTGCTCCATTTGTTGTTTAAAAGGATATATGCACCATGAAGGTTGGCTTCAGCTTGAAGATATAATAATGGTAGAGTGACAGACAGTAGGTAAGTAGAGCATTTTCTGGTTCTAAGTCAATGCTTCTCCTCTTCTCCTATTTCAAAATATGTACATTTATTTTACACTTGTGTGTTGTCTGTCATACCCGAAGTCTAGCAAACGTCAGCCGAGGGTTCAAGAGCTTCAAATTGACGGCTTGAAGTATCCCATTCGAATTGTTTACTCAAAAACTTAGATCGGAAAAAAGCGGGCCAATAAAACAACGGATATCTCTTTGTCGGCGCGCAGGGGTCATAAAAATGACCATTAGGTGTCCTATTAACGCCTATTTCGACATAATTAGGATCAATTCACTACCACCAGTTATATAATTGTTTATATTTTATATGAGAGTAAAATTTAATGCGTTTTAATGGAGTCAGCCCGACTGAACCGATCTATGATGTGGGGCATATTGAATTCATTAGTGCTAATTGATGAGCCCGTTTCTATTATTTTATGTTTTATATCTATTATTTTATGTTACTAAGTCATCCTTCTGATTCTTTTTTAAGCTCTTTAAGGTAGGAGTTACAAGGACGATCTTAATTAATACCAGCATCTCCCTTTAATTGATCCGTAGTGATGGAGAAAATATGAGGTAGGCAAAAATACAAACTGAAAAAAGAAACAAACATAAAACTTACCCTGCTCGTGGTGCACTCTTCTTAAAGCCGTAGGTACTCAGAATTTTCTTTGGGGGGGATATTGAATATCCGTAGAAATAAATGGGTGGTATCTAAAGAATAAGCAAGAAAGTTTGATAAGTAAGAAAAAAAACAAAAAATAGATTTAGTAGGTTTTGCTTGCTACAGTCATAATCCTGTTCAACATAGCTGCGGCATCTCTTTCATGCTATTGTTTAAGATTGTTGGGATCTGCAACAGCTAGTTTCATACTGATGGTGTCAGTTTCGTTACAGTTTTCCTGCTGACTGGCCACCACTAGTTTGGAAACAAACATCTGCTTTTACGAGTTTTACGGAATTGCTTCCGTAGCAAAGTCAACAGACAATAAATAATAAATTATCTTAAAATATTTTTTAGCCAGACATGTCGACGTTGCTTCAAAATTCTAATCATTTTTTACTATTTAGGAACTAGGTAATAGATAACTTAACGATGCTTAAGTCAGTTATCGTTTATTTTACAAGTAAAACATTTTTTAATAGTGTTTACTGTAAGTTGAATAAATATTCACTATAGGTTGAATAAATAGTAAATAGGTACCTATCTACATATCAGTGCCTATACGCATTTTTTTATTTATTTACGATCATTAATGACCATTGGCCAATTAACAAAGAATCTAACGAAATGGCCATAAACTGAGGCTGATTGAGCATGGTTGGGCTTGGAACGTGCCATTCCATTTTTATAGTCGTTCCGCTAGACATCAGACGTAATTTTTACTGTGCTATGGGTACCTACCTACCTACCTACTGATATGTATTTTGTACGACGTATTGTAATATTTGTAGTAGGTATCGATCGATAATGCTATGTATTTTACCTTGATAAGTAGATATCTATACTACATTAACAAAAATTATAACCAAAAAGCA
>LGAG01001308.1:159278-180169 GCA_001278395.1 Lerema accius
TTTCACTTCAAAGTAAACGACGGTACCCAGATTACAATTATGATATTTCGTTTGAAATTAATAATATCCGGAACAGGTCGGAACTCCGACTGGTAATAAATCATCTCTGCATATTATGGTACTGGTATTGCCACGTGTTTATTACAGTTACTGCGGACTACGTAGTTGGTTTTAACTAACTGGTGTAGTATATCTAATAAGTAGGTATTAGGTAATATTAAAAAAAAAATTAAAAAAAATTTTGAAAGTAGGTAGGCAGGTACTATTGTCAAAGAATACCTGATCGTTAATTTAAATTCAATACGGGTTAAGACTTCGCCGACCATCTTGAAATATAAGGATGTAAAAATTTGTTTTTTGAGGATATCGGGAGGTTTTTTGAGTACCTATCGAAATTACTTAAATTTTTTATACAACTTCTTAGTTAACAATGCGATTTACCTTTTTTCCAAATATCCTTTTAATCAAGTCGTTTTAAAATTTCAACAAAACTAAATTTAAAAATATTTCTTTCTTCCTTTACTTACAGAATAGTTCCTTAAATCTTAGCTACGACCTTGAGAGTTGTAATCACAGAATCCTAACTAAGCTTACAAGTTGTTTTAAACTAATAAAGATGAAGATCCACAGATACAAGCCACATAATCTTTACGAGATACGAACCCGATTTAATCTCTTTGATATCTACATTTCATTGCGCTAAACATCCTTTCTTAGCGGGAATCATTTAATAGCATTTACCATTTTAACTACTTCAGTTATAAAGATAATTTAACAGACGAAATAATGATAATTTTTTAGGTTATTTTATTCAATAAAATTTTGTAGTGACGTATTTTATACATTTTTGTTATCAAGTCATGATAGTTTGTATAAATAAAACAACCTTCTAGAAGTAAATATAAGTTTAGTTAAAACTGTAGACAAACCTATTTGTAATTTTAAGTTTAGATACCTAAGGTTTAATCTTAGATTAATGAAGATCAGTTTTGCCCAGTTTTCACCTCTGAAGACAATAATAAGTCCTTACTTGAAGACAGAAGAGTAAAAAAAATCGTACCTACCTTCTTGATCCATTACTTTGAAAAACAACTTAATGACTTGTACCTAACTGTAAGAGTCATAGGTAGGGGAAAGGGGGGTAAACGCGAACGCAGGGTAATCCCGAACCCAATAGTTTGAATATGTTAGAAAGAGATAATCGTATATCGCTCGTCGGTAACTCAGAGATCACGCCACCACCAGTGCCAGTCAACGACACGGGAGACGCGGACGCATGTACTTTTCAAGGTATGTCAATTTTAATATTTTCAATGTTTTCGATGTAATATTTTGATAAATTGAATTTGGTGTAGCTTTATTTCTATTGAGAATAGTTATTAAACCTTTACATAGTGGAAAGCTTATCTACTAACCATTCAAGTGACAGTGACACATTTGGAAAAGGTTAATAACCTAAAATATTTTTTCCTTTTAAATTTTTTTCGACCCTGTGGGGTAAAGGCGAACGCTTCATGTCGGGTAATCTCGAACGTTCGGCATTACCACTCTCTCCTTGTCTCTCACTTTTTGTTAGTTTCCTGATAATATATTTTTTTTCAACTACCCACTGGCAAATAGGGTATAGTGTTTTCCAGTCTATGTTGATTTCTTTGTGGTACTAAATTATGTCGTCGGGTGATTTTGATGATGCTAAACATCAAATAAATTGTTTCAGATGCCCCGTAATTATAAAAGAAAAACCGAAACTAAATACAGTTTAGAGGATCTCAAAAACGCTATAGTCGATGTTCAAACCAAGAAACTCAGCCTTGGCAGAGCAGCAAATACTTATAATGTTACAAATGTGATAGATGCCGTTAGTAATGTTAGTACGTGATTACCCCACTTGGTGTTCGGCTTTACTCGACGTCAGTTGGGTAAAACCGAACACTAAGGGTTTTGTTTTTTTGTTCATTTTGTTTTATTTTATAAAAAAAAAAATAATGTTCATTAGTCATACGCTAATTAGATAAGTAAAGTTTATAATTTAATAATTAAAGATACTCTGTGATTTGATTCCACTGTTTTATTTATGTTTTCCCTTAGGTGTTCGCGTTTCCCCCACTTTCCCCTACACCAACGCCCATTAAGTGCTAATTTCCAAATATACGGAAGGCTATTCGCTATTAATGCTTGCTAAGATTACTATCTTACACTCCCCCTCCTGTTCATTCTAGAAAATATATTGCAAATATAAATATGTAAATAGGTATCTAACCTATTTGTACAAATACTTAGAATACCATAGTTTCTAGTAACCGAGCTTCACTCGATATAGTAAGATAAATACTAGATACTGTGCTATAATTATACTACAGTCAGTTCTATACTATACTATCGATATTTTAAAAAAAAACTACGTGAATACTTACGATTTTTTCCTTTTTTTTTCTCGATAAAATTAGAGTTTCCTCCGGTCATTAAAAGTAACCAAGGAAATATCAAAGGCAAATACTACGAAAAAAAAGAAATGTTTTGCTTTATATCGATAGCAAAAATATATAAAAAAAAAATATTCATTGAACAAAATTGACCCTTTTACAGTTTTATTATTAGTTTCGATATATTTATACCTACTTTGGAGTCGGTTAAAAAAAAACAAGCTCTTTACTGACACACGACATGCGACTCCTTTGATAACTACTTAACATCAAATCGGATGTATAAGAGATTCGAATAATTTTATTATCGGCTTAATTATTTGCCGCAAAACTACAGTTCACTCAAACACCTTTATTACCCACATATAAGGTTTATTTTCGAATAATTCACATCGCATTCCATACCAAATCCGTCTTGATAGACATGCGTCCTTCCGATTAAAGGAACTATGTCTCATTAGTATACTTTAGCTTAGGAATCAATTGATACGCGGTGTTATTGCGCCGAAAGTTAATATGACAAGGTACTTCGGGAGATTAAATAGACGTCTTACCATGAATATGGGACGAACAAACGAGACAGGACAACAATGCATCGGCCTCTTTGATTGGATTGAGGGATTGTGCTCGTTAGAACGACTAGACCGAAGGTTCTCAAACTCTTTGTCATTGAGCACTTTAAAAATTTTGCTGGTACTGTGGACCTTCTGATTCTGACCCTTCCAGACGTTTCTATTTTTGGTAATATCCTACAAGTACCTAACAATCGCTTGGCTTCTTGAAACATTAATAGATGAAGTCAACCCAAAATAGGTCTTCACTGTCGATATGAGTTATAATCTTCGTGGACCTCTAATTAAAAATTGTGAACTTTCATTTTTTTCCTTTTTTTTCGTCATACAAACGTAGACCCCCGTAAAGCTTCCCGTGGACTCCTAGGGGACCTGGACGTCTTTGGGAATCAGTATAGACTGTGCTGGAAATATCATTTGTTGGGTCTTAATGTAGGTATGTACCTAGTATTATTGAAGATTCGTTTAACATTATCTAACTCTATCGCTTAGCCACAGGTTTTAGTTTAGAAATGGCTCTAGTTTTAGCAAATGAACTCACTAAATAAAATAACTAAGTAATGTACTTAGCGATTAACGGTTTAACGATATAATTACGGCAGTAGGTAATAAACCCGTTAAAAATCGTTGCTACATCAACGGGGTTCTACAATACAATTGCTTTGGTAATATACCGTTTGGCGTTAACAATGCCTTTGACATCGCACTATACGTGTTCACTGTACATGCTCAGTGCCATAGTTAACGCAATAATTATATAATTAAGCTGTTAACAGAGCCTAGGATTAGCATTCAACAAAGTCTATGAACTCTAAAAACTGTAGCTAAATAGTTCAAATCTAATATCAGACTAAACTATTGAGCGATTCTTCAACCTCGCAGCTTCAAACCATTCGTCACTCTTCGCTAATCGTCCAATAAACGCCCATTTATGGCCTAATTGTGCTCTAATATACCCACACGTCTAAAACATGATGAAACCACTTCATTACATCCTATTGTTGCGATTTCACTCCACTTCAAATGGGTATTGTGGACTAAATAGCGTAGGTTCGTGGGTTGTGTATTAAAGTTTTGAATTCTTCTGTGCGATTTTTTTTTAGGTGTAAGGGTGCGTGTACACTGACGGATTTTTCGTGGTTATATTAGTGATTGGAAATACGGGTGCAAGAGATTTTTTTATAGCCAGAATTTACAACATTGGTAGCTACTATAATTCGTTTTTATCAGTATGAATGCTATCAATTTATTTAAAAACAATGAGTAACATTACCTTAAGTATGTGGTAGTTTATAAATTTTGAACTATATATACATTTTTTTTTACTTAGCTACAGAGTTCCCTAATTAATTATTTTATTTCAGAATAAAAACGAAATTACAACCTTACGTCATAAAATGTCATAATGGTAAAATTTTCAAACAAAAACACTTTACCTTTATTTTTTTTAAATTTATAACACACAGTCCTGCTAAAATTTAATATTTTTTTTTTACTACAGTGTGAACTACGCCTTACAAGCTAGACAGCAGTTACGCCATGTGTGTTCTCTGATAAAAGGAGAATGTGCGAACTAATTCATCATTCGGGCGAATTCTCTTGTTAATTCGTCACAGCGCACACTTTTGGGTCAGTTTTGGCCTCGAGGGATGCTAATGTGAGAAAAAACATTATTATATTGCCCATTGGGGATTTTAAATGGATGGTTTTGGATATTGTTGCCGTGTGATCGTTATTCTGAGAGTTTTTGACTTTTTGATCGACTATTGCTACTGTTTATTTGCAGGCTAAGGGTTATTTAAAGTTATACTTAAATAATTAGGCACTTAGGTACTTACCAAATTATTATCATCATCTCGTGTTGTAAATAAAAAATAATAAAAAAATAAAAAATCCCGTGTTATTGTTGTCAAGCTGTTTTTTTCTGATTTTTAAATAGTTTTTTTGGCTCTAAGAAAAACTTGGAATTTTGTACTTTTATCAAATAGATACTCGTACCTACGTAAAAAATTACGTCGCTTTACAATTAAACGCGACAGTTGCTACTTGCGACGTCTTTACAAACTTACTATGATTTAATTTCAACACTTAACATTAAAAACACTTATTGGATTCTCTTTCAATATAAACAAAATCAATTGCTGTTGAAACATTTTACTATCAAACAAAAGAAACATACATACATATCTTTTATAAAGACGTTTATTTATCAAAGCAATATGTAATTATCGACAGGTATAATAAACTCAAAGACTTCACTGTAGCCTCGACCCCACACCCACACTAAATATCACTTGGAATTAAAAACAAATGTGCAATAACAATATCTCATGACTGTAAGCTGTTATTACGAATTTCGAGTCGCTTTCGAATTCGACAACTGTTTTATTTTATAATTCTACTGCAAAGATTCTATGAATTGAATTGTAATGCAGAACGTACTTAAGTTTAGTATCAAATCATAGTTAGAAATTTTCTATCACTGTCAGATTTAAGTTTCCCTTGAATTTAATCGAAGTTTTTCTCGTTATGTACGATGTTTGAATTAGAATGTTAGGGATTTATAGTTAACGAAATGCATTTTTACATTAACCAATAAGTACTCATAGTTTGTTTTTTAGTTGTACCTAAATCTTAACATTTTTTTATTATTTTTATGTGAAGAACTGCGAACGTGTTGCAAGTAGGGGTTGAACAAAAGTAACTCTTACAAAGCATTGCGGTCTTCACTGTCGACCTCAAAATTATAGTTTAAAAATTCAAACAAAGAACTGTGGATTCCTTTTTTAAATGTTGAAACAGAAATCAATAACAGCCAGTTCTGAAACAAATTAACAGCTTTCTACTGTTATTAATGCTTTTCTTTAGTGAATTAATGTTTGTTTTCGCATAGTCAAATGAGTTGTTTAATTTTATGCGGTTTTTACCGTTGGTGTTATTTGTATGCATGTACAGTAATACGTAATATTAAACACATTTGTCCATGTATAGGTAGGTACTTCATGTTAATTATTTCTTTATGTTCCATGAAGAGTTTTAGCAATTGTTCATTTAGTATACAATTTTCTCATAGCCAAAGTTGAGATCGCACGATTTTACGTGTAAATTGGTAAAATTTTACTAACTTGTACCACCGCAAGTGGAAAGATAGTTAATGCGATAGTGAGGAAGTCTTTAACGATTTAGATTTGATTTCTTGATAAGATAATTTATACTTAACACTTACTGTACATCGTCATATCATAGGTACCTACTTAAGCTTGGTTGATGGGTAAAGAACTGTTAGCTAATCTGACTTTGCGTGTAAAATTCGACGACAACGGGTTAACTTACCCTGATAATGTGATTTTTAGGGTTAAAAGACGTTGAAATTTTCGACACTTGGTTTGACAACTAAGCCCTCCACCAATCCGCACTGGAGCAGCGTGGTGGAGTATGCTCTAGGCCTCCTCAGTTATGAGGAGATACCCGTGTTTAGTAGGTCGTTAATGAGTTAAGGTCATTTACTTATCGTTTATCGACGACAATGAAACAACTCCCTCACGAGTTACTGGCTTCATGATTTTTCTTCGTCTATTTTACAACGTTTACGATTTTAGGTACAATTAAACCGCCAAATGACTTAATTATGTATTTTGCTTGAGTATTTTTGCGTATAAATTAGCCTCGCGACCATTACTTTCGTGAATGAAATCATTGAAATTCGTCACACTTAGATTAATTCGGGGTCGCTGAAGTAAGTTTTATTCATTAAATTTAATAAATTCAAGTTAGTTGAATAAACAGGAAATAGAGAAAACTGTAGTATGGTAAAGTTATATAGGGGCCAGTATATGAAATTGCCATCGACGTCAAAATTAGGAAATTATGAGCTCTTCAAGTGTTTTATTTAAACGTTACGATTGCTAGGGCGAATTACTGATTTATATTTGTGAAAATAATTGTAGAAGTAGGTATGTTATATAGTTATAATAGTAGGACTGTTAGAAACTTGGTACCTACAGTTAGACTGAAAGAGTTCAAACTTAGGTCAAATCCTAGTATTAGATGGATATCTATCTATCTATCTATAGTACTTAGGTGCTTGCTCTAAGTGGGTACCTACTCTAGTTTCACGACCCGTATGGCGCGATGGTTACCACGCCAGATCGCTGTTCAAAGGGTCCTGGGTTCGATTCCCAGCGGGGCCGAATTTTAAATGATGAATTTAAATTTCTGTTCTTGGTCTGGGTGTAGGTATGTTTGAGTTTCTGTGTCGTCCGTAGTACCCACGACACAGAGAATCCTAGTGTGGGGCTAAAGAGTGTATAGCGTTATTTATAAGTAGGTAAATTATAGGTATAGGTACTAATAAAAATGTTATTGTACTATAAAATTTCAAGCACAAATGTTATGAGCGCGCTCTAGGTGAAGACATGAAAGTATTGGGGTGGCATAGAACCCCAATTCCATGCCAGCAGTTCAGCCGCGCGTGGTAGGGCTCATGTAAGGTTTATATTAGCAATATTATTTATTAGTCAATATTATTACCGGAATCATGAACCTTCATGTGAAGTCCGCCTGGGTAGTGACCACCCTCTTGCTTGAGTCAGCCGCCACACGATTCGTCGTGTTCCGGCTGGGGGCTTGAGTGCCAGAGCACACTACCTATACAGAGGCGACCATCTTAGTCCTAAGGGGTAGCAACGCATCTTACCACCCACTTTTAGTAGGACACATGTCATATTTGCAATTACTATCTACGGTACTTCTAATAATTGCTAACAGGACTAACTTGCAGGGAGTAACACTAACCTACTAATAGATATGGTGTCTAGGGTCTGTTACATTGCAAGCTATTTTGGTATTTTTATAAAATAAAAACAAAATCTGTAATTTTTGTTAATCAACCTACTAGAGTCCATGAACTAGAAATATCGTTATGATCCTATTGGGGATCAAAATATGACTTCAAAGTTAAAAATCAAAATA
Source organism: Lerema accius (assembly GCA_001278395.1). Taxonomy (NCBI): domain Eukaryota; kingdom Metazoa; phylum Arthropoda; class Insecta; order Lepidoptera; family Hesperiidae; genus Lerema; species Lerema accius. Next base: position 167,245 of record LGAG01001308.1, read on the forward strand.
ACCTCGTTAAGGAAACAATTATTTATTGTTTACGGTTCATCACACCAGTGTAAAGATCTGACCGTATGCATAGTTAATGTATTAACAACTTTGAATGACTTTCAATGTTTAAAAGTGACCGAAACGATGCGTTGTAACACGCAGAACTTGACCAGAATAACATGATCCCTACTCTTATACACCGTTAAGATAAATAAGTGTCTAATTAAACTGGATGACCAATTAACGAATAACAAACTCACATCCGTAACAAATTCTCGTACATTTTTAACAATTTGAATTTCGAATGTGTAATTTGACATCGGTTTAAAGGCAGTGTACACTAGACATTATGACGTTAGCTTTTGTTTAATAAGTATTTTATTGTAGAAAAAGATGAAACAAAAATTCAAATGTAATTTTATTTTTCCTTCAAATATTATTAATTAATTTATTTAGATAATATATTTAAGTTCGCTATTAAATAAATATTACTTGATTTATAACGAAGTAAAGACAAATTATAAAAAAAGAGTATCAATTCCTTAACCGGGCTATGCTATAACTGTACCGTTTAAACTACATTATTTTTAATATTATTTAATTGTTTATCGTCGATATGTTCTGAGCCTAACATCATATTTGTTATGGGCACGCGACGAGATCAAACGACTAGCCGCAGTATAGATGAAACGAATTGTACTCTACATGGAGAACTCCGGTCTATAGTCTATATTATTCGGTCTATAGTCTATATTATTGAGTAGATCGTCGCAAGTGTATGTTTAATATTGTCCACGTATCTGCTTTAACGCCCATGGACATCGTAACAAACTTCGAGTAGGACTATAAGGGGATTTGTTAGTTGGTTAGTAAGTCCTGTTAGTAATAGTTATTAGTGACAATATTAGTTGTAGTTAACGCATCGGTGATTCCTTTCGTATTTCTTGTGTTCATGGGCAACTATGTCCACTTACCATAAGGTCCTGTAATTTTTAAGCAATTATGATTACCTATAGGTACTGCGTTTAATGTGTACCTATTTTCCCTTCGAACGTTACGTTGGCTCCCCTGTGCCTACCTACATTTCTTATATTTTTTTAAGTAAGTTATGTATTAATATGATTCAATGTCACCAACATAATGCCTGGTGAATATAAAATATTGTTACTGATATGACTATTTCTATCTACGTCTACGTCTATAAGTAGGTTAGGTACCTACCTACGTCTCTTTGGATGTTTAAAAGAGACGTAGGTAATAATAATATGTCTTATAGTCCCTTTTTAATTCAATAGAGACCTGATGATAATGCCTGAGAATTCTCTATAATATTCTTGTTGATATGTGAAGTTTGTCAAACATGACCACCACAGAGTAGGTTACTAAGACTTATCTACTTTATAATGATCTTTATTTACTCCTCTGTCTGAAATTTTAGTTAGTATTCTGTGCTACAGTTCCCTATTATGTGAAAGAGTAGGTGTAGTAGGTACATCTTATTAGTACACGTTTCGCTTTCTTATTGTCGACTTCCACCAAAGAAAATGTGAATGGGTAAATTGGTAATAAGTAAAAACAACTGTTTTCGAACACATAATCATTTATTTACACTACGTAATATTCACAATGTTTGTTGAAGCACAAAAAGTGCTGCTAACTTCACGATGTAACTTTAAGTAGACATTCATAGGAACAAGAGGTCTATAGGCTTCCGCCTTTCAATACTATTTTGAGATAAAATATTTACAATACGATTTGATGAAACATTTATTTAAAGATTTGGCCGTAACAAGACTTGCCGTTAAATTAAAAGATTCTCTTTCTCGCTCTGATACTTGCTATCTCTTTTCTACATTCAGCAATACTGATACAACTCAAAATTGTCATCAATTTCTTTTCGATTCGCATCATACAGTTGGTACTTTATAAATAATACAATCCAAAGAATTGGTAACAGAATTAAAGGTGTTTGTAACAACTTAGGGATCTAACTTATCTTTCAAAACTTCTTTAGTGCAGTAAGTACAGCTGATATATTTTATTTTACAATTATCTTTTAATACCATTAAACAAAATATTAGTCTGTATGAGGCATTAATTTTAAAGTACAACCGACTCTTAATTACATCAGTGTTTTTTCGATAGCCGTGGCTTTAGTTACGGTTATACTATTTAGAATTTTTAAAGCATAATAAGTGACCGTTAATGCTAATATTGTCAAAACCACAACAATATTAAATACGAGATAACCATAATAAAATACCGATGTGTTATCAGAATTTGAACCATTCGGTGCAAACACATTTGAAATTCACTTCAAACTATAGGTAAAATAACAATATTCAGTTCAGAAATGCAATTATTCAATAAATGCAATAAATAATAATTATTTGTGTAAGCAATTGTGTGGCGATTTCACGCTAAATTGAAGCTGTAATTGTTATTTTGCTACAAATTAACTAAGACCGTTGAAATATATTAATTTACACTAACACCACAGATTACCTATAATAAAATGTGGAACATAGCCCAAAATTGTTGAAAGTATTCAGTCAACTTGTCAATTTGCACAATTAGGTGCAAGTTCCGAGATAAAAATGTATTTTTATATCATAGCTATTAATTTTCTAGTTACAGCTCTATGCTCGTAAATTTATGAAACTTCCAACAACTTTCTTTAACAACTGCGACAACTTTTCGGTGATGCCTTTCTTTTTACTATTTACGATGTAATGGACAATGATGACCACGTGTCATGTTGTGAATTAACTAATAATTTAATAGTTAGATCACTTGTTATGCAAAAGAGCTAAATACAGCCAATTAAAATTTATTTAAAAGCCACATTTTAGCTTTAGTATTGCACCAGTAAGAAACATTATTAGGGAGTTGTCGTTAATAATAATACTCATTAGTAAGTAAGTAAGTAATACTGCAATAGGTGATATCGTTGAAGTGATAACGGTTAAATTTTGTTGACCCTTACAGCGCAATGCTTACTACGGTAGATATCGTTTATAAGGTCTTAGATTCAAATCCCAGGGTGGCAGAAATTTCAATCATGAGCTGTCGTTTATTTAAGTTATCCATAAGGTTATGGACTATGGCTATGAGTGCATAATAGGGTAAAAATGTTTCGTAGTATAGTTCCATAGTAGAATTTCTTTAACATCGGTTATAATAAGTATGTCCACGGTTTTATATTGTAAAAAGGTATTAGTCATGTGGCTAATACCTACTCAATGACATTTGATCGGTATCAAGCAAATCGAATCGACATAACATTTATTTAATTTATTTACTACCGGTAATTTACTTGAGTTAATTGTAAATTAGTAACTGCGACTAATTAAAAATTAGATTATACTACGAAGTTTAAAATCTGTATTCCTTTATGTTTATAAAATTACTAAATCGTTATGCTTATTTCTACACCTACCTATTTAACAGATAATATTTACAGCTTAATTAAAAGAAATTATCGTTGGCACAAAGGGAATGTTTCGTAACAGTTTTTAATATTGCACAAGAGTTAAGTTATTTCCCATCCCCACCACAATAGTGTAACAACTCAAAAAGATAATTTTTTAAAACAAAAACTTCCCCATATTTTTTGTAATTCGAAAGTAAATGCTCTACTCGAAATCTTTTCAAGTTTAAATAAAAATAAAACATTGAATTCAAATGTGTGTTTTTGTTTTTATTAAGCCTATTTGTTTTTATTAAGCCGATTCGATAATAATTGTCTTTCGTGACATTAAGCCCATTATTTGGTATAGCTTATAATTAGCAGCAAATAATAATTAATTTTATTGTGCTAAATGTAGGTTTTTTATTGTTTAATTTATAAAGTGACGTTTATTAGGTGAGCTGTTAATTTCTAAAATAAATAATTTCATTTCAACTTTGAAAATTTTGGAAAAATAACGGTGATGTTTTTGTTTTAGCGGAATATTTTTTTTTTTGAGTTGTTATAATTTATTTTATGGAGGATGCGATTTGTAAACATATGTAATAGAGGAAACAGATAATATTTCTTTATTTAATAACAATTAAATAAGTTACTTAAGAATCGAGTAAAATTTTCCTTTATGCCAGCCGATAGTTCCAGTCACAATAAATAATTTAGAAATATCTCTATGAAATATTAAGTACTTAGGTAATAAAATCAACTATCACATTTATTCGAACGAAGCTTTATAAATTTTTGTACAACATATTAAAGTCACTAATATTATTTACATTCAATTTTAAATAGTGAAATAACTAGATTAGTGAAGATAAAACATCTAATGTCACTAAATAGTTCGTTGATAAGAAAGTTTCCACAGATAATAGGATTAGTCACTATAAAATCGAAACTTTTCGAATTCACATTCGTCCATTCGAATCGAACCGTGAAACTCGATTTAAAAATCGAGCATTCGTCGATCGTAGACATCGGGCGCGATAGAACGCGCCGCTTCGTTTCATTTAGACGCGTTGACGACTAAGTTAGTCGCTGCCTCTTCACTTGCACCTATGCTCATGGCTTTCTTCTTTAAAATTCCCAAATCTGTGACGTTCTCGAGAAAACTCTTATGCGCTGAAAGAACTTTGGCGCTCTCAACATCTTTCTTTAGCTCCTCCATGTCTCGCTTCAGTTTTGCTCTTCTATTCTGGAACCATGTGATGACCTGCGCGTTGGATAGACCGAGAGAACTGGCGATTTCGTCTCTGTCTGCTGGAGAAAGATACTTCTGGTAGAGAAATCGTTTCTCCAACTCGAAGATCTGGTGATTGGTGAAGGCTGTTCGCGATTTCCGCTTCTTTTTCGGCTGTGGCCGCGAGTTGAACAAGTTTAGGTGATTTGACTGACCATCTGGAACAAGAAAAAATGTTGATAAGTAAATGATTAAAATATTCGAATAGTTTCTAACTAGGTGGGGCATATATATTATTGAGTATCCATTAGTTTTATTACAACGGAACAGCAAAGGTAACTCAATCACAGTCACATATCTCGCCTAACTAGATTTTGATGTCAATATCGTGGCCATAAACTTAAGGGTCCCAAATTAAGTACAGTAAGGTGTTCCACAGATAAAAAAATCAAATCAAAACAGTACCGCTTTATCTATGCCATGGATGTGCCATATAGATGAAACCAACGTTTCTAACTCGTTATCAGACACTAAAACATTATTTCACTCTATGACACCGCAATAAAGTGCCCGCAGCGCTAAAATGTAACTCGTCTGCCATAAAACTTACAATAAAACACACCCAGCAATCGTTACAAAATTTAACGAGCACACAATAATACGGGCTTCGTAAAAGCTCATAGGGAGGAAAATAATCAGTGTCAACATTGTAATAATGTGTTTTTATTAAAAAATATATGCAAAATTAACATTCTAATACAATATACAATTATTTATTCTACAATGATAGATATAGCACACACAGTCATTTATTAATTCATAGAAAGGCGTAAGAGGAACTTTAGTTAATATTTTTTTTATTAATGACTAATTTGAATGCATTGTTAATTTGAACAATTAAAATCAGATTTTGAGGTTATTCTACTCTAAAACGTTCTCTAAGCATGTCTATTACTGATACAAACACCGTATAGTTCGGTGTTGATTTAGTTACGGCTGTTAAAATCTTAAATTTTCTTTTATGGCACTCTAACAACGTAACGGAAACGAAGATACGAAAGCAACAAAGCGCTATCTACAACATCCGGTCGGTGTTGCCCTATTTCTTGTATCTACAATATTTCGCTTGCTCTGAAATCGTGTAGCAAATATAATTGTTTTTTTAAATTAACTTGTAAATGGCTTTGTTTACGGCTTGCCTTACTTTTCGCAGATAGTTTACGTAAATGGTTTTATCTATATTGTTTTGTTGATAACGAGAAATAACGTTAAGGCAATTCGACTTGGGTTATAGTGTACCTATTGAAGTATTATTGCTTTGACTACACACGATGGTATATAATTACCTGTACTGGAGCATTTGTTAATTATTATGACTGATTTAGATTCATAAAATTATAATAATACTATCTATTCATGTTAGGTATACTCATATTATCGTTGTCAATTATTAATAAATTTTGGATTTACCCAGAATGATTCGTTATTATCTGTCATACTATCTTTTCCACTTATACAAAAATAATAATTTACTTTTAATATCATATCGATGTTAAATAGCAATCATGGCGGTAAAAATCACACCGAGAAATTTCCGACGATTATCATAATTCACGTAACCTTTATTAATACGGCAATTTAATAAAGTTTTAACACGCGTGTCGACCTCCATGGAACGAACTCTCTGTGAGACCACTGCTCTGTAGGGCGCGGTTTACCGCACATATTAATAAAGTAACCCCACGCTTAAGGATCGTTATTACCACTTTCAAACAGCCTATGTCATTCGCAGGTCATCGGAATTTACTTTTAACGTTTAAGCAATAACATCCACTCATTAACAGCTCATGCTTTTGTGCCAAAAACCAAGACGTTATAGCTGACAGCCAAACTGCAATTAAAAAAATCAAAATTCAAAATTCAAATTCCATTCGCATTCGGTCACCGTGACGTTATTTCTTGGAATCGAAAATTATAAAAGGAAACAATTTATTTGTAAAATACGAGTAAAATACCGGCGGCATCAAAACGGCACATCGCTGTATTAATCATGGCCTAATCGCATCCTTAGCGAATGGGAACCTCAATTAGGACTGTATAAAACACCAAAAGTGCCAAAAAAGAGCTAAGTCGAAAGACATCGTTAGTGCACGCAAAAACATATTCTAATCAGGCATGATGCTGAAAGAGGGCACCTGAGTCGCTGTGACAAAGACTTAGTGTAACGCTCTAATGTGTTTAGGTCCTAATTTGCAATAAATAATGTCCATGTGTTTAGCAATTTTTCACGTGAAACAACTGCCTGGAATTGTGTAAATCGTCTTTTAATGAGGTTGTTCGATTGTTCGAATGTTGGACATAAAAAAATACAATAACAATGTGCGTCATCCACACAGATGTAAGAGAGCGAATGGTCATATGAAGCCTTGACCACCTCTGTGTAGATTGTATAAACTACGTTAATTTTAAGTTACTTACACTTAATGGAGGGTAGTAGTTTTCTAAATGAATAGATAGATAAATAAATAATAGTGGTTCTAAATAAATAGTAGATAAGTTCTAAATAAATAATTACCTAGGTTCTTCTTAATATGCTTTATTTAGTTACTTATCGCATTTCATGGTTTTTTGAAGCGTTTTTTATTATCATACTATAACATAATAATGTACTTATTAAAAAAATACTTAAACTAAAATTACAAAAAAATTGGGTTAGTTTCTCTTGAACTTTTTGAGTTATTACACTATTTCATTAGCGGTGCCTTATGTATTGTATACCTACCAATTTACTTTAATGTTCTATAGAGTTCTTATTCACCCTTGAGTAGATATTCGTGTGAAGAATATTACTATTTCGTTTCAGTAATCTTAGAGTTCAGTCAAATTGAACTATAAACTGTATTGCGTGCTAAAAGTGCTTTGAACTAACTCGTATTCACGATTCAAAGGTAGTGTAGCTCAATAATATGTTAATGTTATCTGTGATTTATATTGGCTAATACGATATACTTACGATGAAACGATAATGCCAAGTAAATACTTAAAGAATTTATTTATACCTACTCTATGAATAACATTCCTAGAATCTGCACATTATAATCGTGATTCTTAAGTTAATCTTTCAGTACAATTTTAGAGCAGAAACATTTGTAATTTACGATTTCGTTAAATTATTACAACTTTCGATAATTTTCTGTAGTGTTTATTTTCGTAGCATGCAAAATTAGAGCGAATTGTCATGGTTGTCTATGGCTCCCACAACTGTATTTGACAGACCTCTTGTAGAAGTTTATTCGTCTAAGTAAAAACGTATAGGTATGCCAACTGTTGTGATCTTCTATTTATTAATACAGTAACACAAGTTAGTCCTAACGAAAGAGACATAAATAAATGTAAGAAAAATTAAGTGAAATACCACTTTGGTTGCACCATTAACTGATCACTAATCAGAGACATCAAAAGACTCAACTGCGCTTATCACAATATTTACAGAAACAAACACAAAAAGCTTAACCGGATACTTATCCCTAATTAAGAAGCAGAAACAGAAACATTGTCACGGGCCATTATGAGGCGGCGCGCGGCGTCGCAAAGTGTTTGTCTGTCTGTCCGTCGATAAGACGTGACACTCATGCGGTGGCAATAGGCCGTGCGAGGAACCCAGCCGTTCAGTCGAGACGACTTTGTGAGCTTGCCGCTGCTCCTCTGATACATGCCTTCCTGGTACTTAAATAATGGTCGTACGCGTAATTAATGCCTATTAAAACGGATTTTTAGGGTTCCGTTGTACTTGTAGGTGCTGAGTGGACACTTACAAAGCCGCATTGAGGGTTTATGTACCTATGTATGTAGGTCCATTTTTTTTGCACGCTCTACATTTCAAACGATCTGACAGTTTTAAATATGAGGTATCCATGGAATTCGTCTCCTGTGTAAGCAACATAATAATATGTTATACTTATATTTTTTCCCCATCTGAAATTTCTATGGCCTTATAATTAAGTTTACAATACCGGTAAAATTACTCCCTAAAATAGTATTTTAGGAGACATTATTTTAATATCCAACAAACGGTTAGACAATCACATCAATAGATCAACAAACAGACAGTAATACGTTCTAAACGTGTAGGGGAACAGCACCTCAAACAGTGATTCATGGACAAAAGAGACAGCTCCTTAACAAGAACAAATTGAATATCCTGCTACGGACCTTGTTACGTGTGTCCGAAGATACAATACAGAAAAAAAACACAAAACGGCCTGTTGTAAGCCAAACCCAACCTATTGGTATCTAGCGAAAAAAGCGTGGCGAACACACTATGTGAGACTAAGGACCATAGAGTTTTTAAAGCTTGATTGATTACTAGAAATCGGTAACGAATGTGTATTCGATAGAATTTTAACTTGCTTTTCACGCGTAGAGCGTGGGTGTGTTAGAGATTTAAAAAAAAACAACAAAAGTGCACTTATCCTGAAAACAAAAATATAAAAATGAAAATTCATTGACTATGTTATTATTTTTGCAATAGGTACATAGTATAGGATGACTAGATTAAATTTAAATAACGATTGAAATTATAAAGGCCGCTTTAAACTATACAGTATAGTGGAAATTACAAGCCTATTTAAATTGTCTGCATTTATTCATTCATTCGTTCACATTCAATCTACCACAGATAGCAAATAACAGTATATTTGTGGATCAATGTGGAGAAACGTATAGAAATATTAATGCAACAAATAAAAATAATATTATCCTTGTAATAGCTCCTATCCGTCCTTAGAAATGTATTTAATTTAAGTATCAGAATAAAGCCATCTACATGATTTAATCTCCTGACGTTTTTCATCCGCATTCACGCGGCAATGTTAAAACAAGATCAGCCTTCACGAATGCGCTAATACGTGCGTATCGATTGACGAGTATAGGAGTATAGGGGCACCAAGCTGTTGCAATATGTAGGATATCATTATATTATTCTCATAATGGATTAAATGAGTCCATGAGTCCGTAGTCTGGAGCCGTAGTTGGGGACCTTATTGTTTCTAAAATTATAAAAGAAGATTCTGGTTATTGACTTCAGCAGAAATTATTTGAAATTAGAAGTCTGCTTGTAATATTTTTGGGTTCCTTAATTTCTCATTTTGACAACAGGCTGAAGCAAAACACTGAGTTTTTTTTATAATGCTTGTGTTTTTGTTGCATTGTGTTTTCTACTTTCTTCTTAAAAAAGTGTATTTTCTAAGGCTTTATAAAATTTCTAAGACTGGTCACCCTACTGACAATTGTGAACGAAGGCTATCGACTAAACAACTTCGAGTAACGAACCAAATCGCTATCGATTACTCGCTGTTGTCTTCGTCGTCCGCACGCTACCGTAATCACCAATCAATGTATACGAAATACATCGATACCAACGACGAGCACGTACTCATTGGGTACAGGTCAAAAGCTTGCCCCTCACAAACAGGACCGTACGTGGAGCTTTAGAAGAATTAATTAATACCCGCCGTGACGAAAGCGGAGCTTTAGAGGAAGTTTCAAATTGGATTAAAAAAATATTTGTTGAAAAAATCAAAGAGAATGGAACGTAAAAGAAAAATAACTTGCACGCTTAGTTAATGTTTCTTCTTTAGCGAATTGTCGTTTAAATCCATTGCCTGGAAGGTCTAAAATATAGGTAGGTACCTTCCGTCTATAGATCGTATTAGGTATGTTAATATTATATAAAAGCCAAAAATATTTCTGTGTGCAAAAAAGTATAATTTGGAGATTTTATACATTTGTCTATTTTTGATTGTTAATTTGTGTTTGTGATAACAATTTATCGGTGAAAATTTAATGCGGTGAATTACATACCACACCCACATTACCCACAGAAAATGTTGTAGACAAACGAAAATCTCCGATAAAGAAAACAGATTTAACGATTAAAGATTGTTGACAGGAAACATTCCGTACCTATTTAGTGCAAAGAAACCATCTGGCACACAACAATAATAAAGTTCAAATTTAGAAAAAAAAGGATTAAAGAACTTTGAAAACACTACTAAAGTCGAAAATAGAACATTAGAACGTCTCCAACGTCTCGAACTATTAGTTTTTGTGTATTTTTTGCTCAATAACAAAACTGCAGACAATTATTTTTAGCGAGTACGAGAAATAGCTCCAACGAACCGAAGCGTTGATTGTTCGATTACATTCGATGCGCCTGCGCAGTACGCTGTTCACTCGTTTGTCAAATTGGCACTACCGTGTTTTATTACAAAAAGACTTTCTAACTGGAAAAATACTGGCTCTTAAGCCCGGCTGTACTAAAGTTAAGTACCTAATAACTAATTGTATTTGTTAAATTTAGATTTAGAGTTAAAATTAGCTTGCTTTAAAGTTTAAACTAGACATTTAGCGATTGTTTTCTGCATAATTTGATGTTTTTTTTTCTAATTTCCAAGTAACTAAAACTTGAAATTTTACTGAAATGCTTTGATCGACACAATTTCGCTTGTTAAGTCATATCTATAAAATAACGTATCTCAGTTAAAATAAAAAGTGACAAGCGCCCAGTAAATAAAAGCAAAGAAAAAATGTCCTAGATTGATGGCAACCGCAGTTCATCGCAGTTATCCAATTTGAAATTGAGATACCAGTAAGTAAGGTGCCAGATGGATCAGTGACCACATTCTCACGGACCACGGACCTACGGAGCAGTTCACACGACAGATATTTGGTAGGCACGTAGCTGCTGGTTTTACGGCCCGTTGACTGACCACCTCAGATTGTTTTTATCGGCAAATACTCGATTTGTATTTTTTTTTAGTCTTACAAAGCTGAGAACTATGAGGTGCCAGTATCATTTTCACTTATTTTATGTTATTTGTTGAATGTCTTCTTTAACTCTATAAACATTTCGCGAATAGTGTAGATAAAGACATAAAAACCTAATTTACATACCTATTCATATTATCTAATCACCCTATAGAATTAATCATTTAATTAACACATGGATGAATGGCAAGCGAGGGCCTCCGCCAGAAATGGCACAATATCTCATTAGGAGCAATTAGTATGGCATTAATTACCCAGCATTCTCAGATGCGTCGGTGTTGCCATTTGACAGTGGTGATTTGTTAACATCGCTGAAATTATGAGTATTAGTAGGCGTTGTAATTATTACAACGATGTATTGAGATAATTTATTAGATTTTCCACTCTTTAATGTTGCCAGTATAATGTACCTATGTTAAAATATTAATCGATTTGTGTAACGGCCAAATGGACGGCATCTAAGGTCATTAAAACTTAATGTACCTAAGTCACCTCGTCACGTAGAGTTCGACATCTGTTTATATAAATATTATCTGTATTATGCTTTTGGTATTTGCCTTTAGCAGCGTCTGGTAATCCTGATGTAAAAAAAAACACATTAGCGGTATATTCAAAAAGTTGGCGCCAAAATACCAAAGCAAACATAAATTGGAATTTAGAACGCATAAATTAAAGGCGCCTTTGAGGGACCGAGCGGAACACGTTCGGCGATCTCATTCCAATTTTGAATTTAAAAATTTAGGGAAGAAAAAGTGTAGCGGTACAAAAAGCGCGACGTTTGGTACAAAAACTGTTAAAAAGGGACAAAAACGTTGCACGCGTGGAGTACTGCGGCAGTTAGTGCAGTGCCCGTGACAGACTGACAGACTAACGACCGATGTTTATCGTTACGATCCTGAACGTTTAGGTTTCAACGTAGTATAAGTAGATTGTACCTATGCTAATGAAAAGCGTTCATCTACATACCTATAATTTTCATGCAAGATTTAATATTGGAGTAAGTTTAGTGTATATGACAATCTACCAGATGCATGACAATTAGGGGAGGACAGCACTTCAAATTAAATTAAATAAATTAAGTTACACGATTATTTGTGAATGAATTATGCTGGCTCAATTAAAGTCATTGAAAACTGTCAACTCGCGAAATTGTGTTGTTAAAACAATAAAAAAAAATACAATAATTAATTAGTATCTAACCTATTATTTATAGGAAAAATATATGGATTAATTACTGTATTGACATAAGTCGAAAAATGGATAAAAAAAAAACAAAACAGTTGTTTATTAAAATCAAAACTTGCGCGGCGTCGTCGGGCGGGGTGCGCGATACCTTTGAAGTTTCAGTCCACTGATAATTTTTTCAATACCTCTTCAAACCAAAGTAGTCAAAACAAACCATTTGAATCCCTTTTAAGATCCCACTTGAGTTTACCGCGCATTTTATGTTTATTTATTGAGGTACATTAATA
>LGAG01001308.1:180662-218567 GCA_001278395.1 Lerema accius
CGGGGTGCGCGATACCTTTGAAGTTTCAGTCCACTGATAATTTTTTCAATACCTCTTCAAACCAAAGTAGTCAAAACAAACCATTTGGATCCCTTTTAAGATCCCACTTGAGTTTACCGCGCATTTTATGTTTAGATATTTATTGAGGTACATTAATAGCTAAACTAGGAACGTCACTACGCGTCATAACGCGACTTTGTCGAACGCCTTGTAGAGTTGTGTCGTAAATGGTATTATAACACGGTGTAGGAAATTTTAAAAATAGATAAAAATATGTGTAAATAATGGGGTATAATTATGCATATATTTTAATAAAATAACCAGTTCGATTTAATATTTTTATTTTCGTGATTCATAACATTGACATCATTATTAATAATGATAAACAAATGCGAATTAACTTCAAACAAAATTCGCGCCAAAAACAGTTTTCACCACAGACTAAGCAACAAACACAAGCGTAACAGTTTGTCTTATAAATCACGATGAAGCAATAATGTGGGTTGTTCGATCCCCCGGGAAGAGAAATGCGTACGACGAAAGCACTTCCTTTTGTCACATAATCACCCAAATTGTTATTAGACGTAATAAAGACATATGACTTGGGGATGGGAACGATGGATATTTATAGCTGGATTGAGAGACGGCCTTTTAATAGCATCGTTTATAGATTCGGTTGGTTGTCCTAATTTTGGTTGGCGGTTGAGATATAGATAGGGATTTGTTTAGGGTGACAATTTTTTTTTTAATTGTCAACGAGAAAGTACCTATTTGTAAATAAGACTTGTCTATTGATAAGTACTTATCTAATGTTGTTGTAGAGGAAAAATACGTATTTTAATGTACTCTACATTTAAAGTCCAATTTTTGTATAATAATTAACTTTTGGATGTAAGTAAAATAATTATTTTCGGTCTACACCCTACTATTTTAAATAGGTAAATACTAGGTATGTAATTTTATAACAATCTTATCCTTTTAAAATTACAGTGCTATGCTCCAAAAACTCTTGACATCCTTAACCACATCTATCACTTAATCATTGACAAAATATTATGTAGTTAAAAAACCACGTTAACTTTCTAATTATCAATTTCCTTATAGTTTTCAATGCCCAACGATTTCCTAATACATTTATGATGTTAGTATTGAAACGTTTAAAAGTATAACAAATGTTTCGTCGGCTAATAACTATAATAGACAAGTTTGTGTGGTCGACACAAATCACTGCCATGTGTCACACTATTCTAAAACAAAACGCCCTTCTGACAGATTTAATACCGACATTTCTTTCACACAAAACCACAAAATCTAACTACTCAGGAACCAATAAACAATCGATATTCAACCTTATTGGGTCACAATAAGGAACAGCAAGTAATTTTGTAACAGCAAAAACCTTGCTTCAAACAAGGTCACTCGGGTTACAGTCAAATTGCAATACCCAGTTTCGACAAATTTTTCGTCAAGATGTTTGGGTAAGGACATGTTTATATTTTTATTTTTTACTTCGGGCAATTTTTTTATCTATTATCTTGACTGAAAAGCAAAAGCAGATTTTTTCATCTGTTAACACTGCAATATATTGCAATCAGGGTGGCTTGATCTATGTGTGGTCTAACTGTGTGGCCATATAGAAAAATGTTATTACTACAAAGTAGTTTATTATTAGAAATTAATACGTAATAATGGTCTACTCGATACGGTAGGAAAGTAATTAGAGGGTGATGACTTGAGTTTTAATCAGACAATCTTGAAATAAGCTCTGACAAACAAATAAATTACAAGATGTACTTATCTACTGAAGTCTGGTTATTTTAAGAATGTAGATACCTACTTATGACGTCTGTCACTTTGTTATTTTAAGAAATATGGATAGGTATTTACTTAAGTAAAAACTTTACATTATGAATTGAATGAACAATCAAATTTTTTATTAAATACTTGTTTATTTGGTTTAAAATTTGTAAATATGGTAGGTATTTAGTGTAAATTGTAAAATCATTTCAATTTCTGGCTCACTAGAAATCGAACCTAGAACCTACTAAATTTGGCATAGTTAACGGATCGTAACAAAATTAAATATACCTGTTCATCTTATGTACAACAATTATCTATAGTCTAAAAGGTTACAGAAATAGACCAGAATATTATTAGCCCGTCGAGCAAATTAAGATTTAACCCCCGATAGCAGATAGCAGATACTGAAAAGCCCGACAGATGACAGGTAGAGTAGTACCTAATTATGCCACTAATCGGTCATTATTC
This sequence comes from Lerema accius, assembly GCA_001278395.1. Classification (NCBI taxonomy): domain Eukaryota; kingdom Metazoa; phylum Arthropoda; class Insecta; order Lepidoptera; family Hesperiidae; genus Lerema; species Lerema accius. The sequence continues at coordinate 182,931 of LGAG01001308.1, forward strand.
CCCAGTAGCGACGCGAGCAATTTTTTAAGCCCGGCAATATTTCATTGACACCGGGGAATTTAAGCGTATAACGTTAGGTAATTCGGTCTCCCGCTTATTCGCTAGGGATGGGGAAATCTACTTTTTCGATCATTCCATCGGATACGTATCGGATATGGGATCGATGGGTATACGTCATATCAGTTTAAATTTAATAGAACAATAAATAAATTGTTTTTGTTTCAAGAAGCTTCACATATTTGTGATCCATAATTATAATAAAAATAGGTCAAGTAAAAACTACATACAAAATAGTAATGCTACCTACATCATTGAATTAAAAAAAAAATAGCATAATAGTCGTAGTCGTGGCAACAATTGTCATTGTAGGTACGTATATTCTTTGTTAGGTTTATGTATAATTATTTTGTAGGAGGTAAGTATAGTCTTGATGACATACATACATATATTACGCTTGAATAACAATACCCTCGTTACGCAGTCGAATAAAAAAAAACACGTAACCTAAAAGACATAATTCGATTTCTCGCTAAATTAGGCGAGTAATCACTCGATGAATCGACTTTATCTGAGCAGGTTCGTCTCTATTCACTAATTGAGATGTATGTGGCACATTACGACACTATGATATGCCTCGCCGACACCCGAGACAATGATCGATAGCCGTTGCGAGTTAATTGTGCGAAGGTGTGATTAGTGCGTATTATACTGAACACCTACAATTATAGGTCAGCTTTTGTTTCAAATATTATAAATTGGGCGATGCAAGATAACTGAAAATTTGATAAGAGTCGCAAAATTATAATATTTATCACGTAATATCTTAAAAAAAATCTTAAATGGTAGGTACTCAACCTTCTTTATAATGTAGGGACAATTTGTACTCCGAATAATCTCACATCTACCTAATCTAATTCAAAATCAGTCCTATTAGTGCTGTACAGATAAGAGTGAAAATAGTATCCGTTATACTCCGTTGATATATTTCAAATAGTTTTAAATTGGTAATTGTACCTAATGAAAATAGTACCTACTTACCTACTAAAACGATAGCTTATTTAGATTTCGGCGAAGATAAATAAATAGCGACAATTCCCAGTGAGAAAGCCAGCGATTTGGGGAAGCCCGCGGTGCGGTGAGGCGACAATCTAAACGTCAACACAGATTTAGATTTATTCCCTCAACGTTATTTATTACTGCAGGGTTTAACGACAGAAAAATTGTTTAAGTTCGAGTGAATCGTTTATTCTTGCAAAACCTTATCTATGAATGTTTTAGATATTGAAAAAGGTGATTAGAAAATCTTAGAATCTTAGTAGGGAATAAGGAGCAATTTCTGATCTTAAATCGACTTTTAAGTAGATATTAAATCAGAAAGCTTTCGTAATCAATCTCCTGAGTCCTCTAGGTTTTGTAATAAAGTCCAGATAGAACCATTTTAAATAGATCCTAACGCTGAAGGAGAATGATTAGCGATCGCAATTTCGATTCGAGAAGAGCCAATCTCTCGATCTAATCTAATAAACGCGCCTACAAACACCGCGGTAGGTCTAGTCATTTGTCAAGCCCGCCTGTTAGTAATTCCACTGGAATTGGTAGAAATGGGGCAGTCTAATTCATTGGAATCGATTTGTGTCACTGCGAAATAACATTGGTTATAAATTGAAAATCGATAATCGTTTTCGCTGCCACCAAATTAGACGCAGTTCGAATTAATCACTCGTTATAAAGTACCTACTTTTTTATTGTTATCAGGTTATTGCGAATAAGTAATATGTGATTGTGATGATGCAATTATAGATAATTAACATAATGTATAATAGGTATACATATTTATAGACTGAAGAATTGTACCTAAAGCGTTTATCTGCGTAGACTTTAATTTCTAATTAACTTAAGATGTTTTCTAAAAATGTCATCTATGAAAACTAAAATAAAATCTAGAAAGTTCCGCGAACTGTCATACTGCGAACTGTTAATCCCTATAATAGATTTGATACTTTAAACTTCTAAAACAACTTTATAACTAATTAACATCACCCTAAAAATACCCATCATAGACTACAGAACACTGAGAAAGCATTTAACAAAATTAACCTTTCGCCAGAACTTTTCACTTGTCTAACATTTAAGTCACGTAGGGATGTCGCGAACGCTCCGGTATCCCTTAGCAAACAAATGTCTCGGATATCGGATTAGGGCGACGATTTAAAAGGATACAGCGGACTGAAGAGTACCGACTCACGCATTCAATTTGTTACAATTACTCGCCCACTGCCTCAAACAAACCAAAATTGAAACTGTACTTCGGGATAAATGATTTCTTCCCCTCCGTATCTCATTGTGAATTTGACTTAATGAGTTCCACTTGCGTATGTGGGAAAATACAAGGTATTATAATGATCCATTTGCGTTGTATTCCCTTAACTATCTGATGTTTGTATCTGCTGTTTTGTTGTGAAATATCAGGTATGAATAAATATCATGTTCAAACATTAAGGGTGTCCATACTGGTTTGTGTTATCAAATCACTAAATTCTATTCTAGTAAATAAATCTTGTCTTATTTTTCTATAATATCTATGTCTTCGTTAGAGTTGCTTAGGATTTTTATTCTTTTTTTCACATTATATTTCCTTACTTTTATCTTTTATCTACAATCTATTTTTAGCTTTAGCTAGAAAAAATAATTATGGTATCACAAATAATTATAAAATTATCAAAACTAGCTGCAATGCCTCTGATTTCCGTATGGTAATATTTCATCAAATCGACATCAAATTTAAATTATGCGAGAAACCTATTGACTTGCTCGTCGGCAACCATAATTAGCATTACAGATAACTTAGACGATTTGCTTTGTATTTCTACATGTTATTAGGGGCTTGGAGCTCATTTACATGCTCGTATTTCCAAGTCATTAGGAAAGATAAAGCCCAGTGTTGGATCTCAAAGTTCCACATCAGGAGAGTTCTGTATAATGATCCGGATCTACGCATGTTACGCGTTTTGTAACGTGAATAAGTAGACTATATCGATCCAATCATTTTGCCAGTTTAAAACATCTATTCTGGAATAGTCGTAATTGGATTCTCGTGAGTAAAATCTGTACCATCACATCTTACCTCTTAAAGAGCATTTGGTAAATCTACATTGAAACCTCCAGAATTTTCAACTGTTATTATAACTCAAACAAACTTAAATGTAACACTTTTGGATTCGTAAAACCTATATATATATTAGAACGTGTATTCTGTATAAGTTCGTGCAAGACTAGGCAGTGAACTGATAAATTTTCAAAATACCACTGACAACTAGTTTGAGAAGTAATCACATCAAATCCAAATAACTAGGCTATTGACCATATCATGCGACGGATTAACCGTCGAGAATTCAGATGAAAGTTTTCGTTAGCGCGCGCTAAGGGCGATCCGGGATGGGAAGGGGGGTTGTCACCAGGGGGGCGTTTTCCATTACACGCTCCGTTCGTCGCTGATGACACCGCATTCCGGCGAGCAAATGGCTCGACAAATGAACTGGGGAGCTACGCAGACACGCCCAACACGTCATAACTGTCACTTCGTATGGGGGACTCCGCTCCCGTTTCGGTAAAAGCCTTTGTGCTGATAAATTGAGTCGATTTAACACCGCTGTCCTTTTGACTTCTCGGTAATTGTGCCCTTGCACTATTAGTGAATCAATGGATTCATGTGATGATGCATGATTTTTTTAGTTTTTTGGTGGACTTGCTTGAACTGTGAAGACCATAAAGCTAAGTCTAAACTGAATTTCTTAAATTTAATTGTAAAATAAACCTACCACTATGAACGAGTAGCAGTGCAAATTACAATTGATTTGGATGCCAATAATATAACAAACAAAGAAACGTATCACTGTACTCTACTTATTCAGGAAGGTATACATAAATTCAAATCTTTTTAGACATTGTAAGGCTTAATTATTGTGTTGTATTAACAATACACTGTTACGAACATGTTATTATTTTCGCTAGTGTCATTACACAAGTCAGTTCCATCTTTAATAACAACTTGTACGCACATGACGATAAAAGTAAGAAATACGTTCTTAATCATATGTAATTACTCAATGGGAAGCGAGTTTTGCTTGTTGTTAATACGAATACAATGTTTTTAATTGATAAGAAGACGGTACGGTAAGCGAAGCAAGTATGAGAATCATGAAGTAGTAAGAATTAAGATGTAGATTTAACAGATAAAGAAGATTACATGTATTATATCTATTACTAGTCGCAGACTGCGTAGCGAATGTATGTTTCTTGAGTCCCGTAAGTTGCAATTAATATTGTGGCTATCTCATTTATTCGCATTTCTGCAATATAGGAAATATGATAATCAAAAAAAAATCAAAAGCCAGCTTAATTTTAACCGAAGCTCAAACTGATTATTTAGCTGAACATTTTTGTTTAAAATGATGCTTCACTTTAGCTGCCAATCTATTAATTTTGTTACCTGCTTTCATTATTTTTGAATCCCAAGTCTAGTTTGTCGTCGCGTTATAGATACATGCCAACAAATATAGTGTGTGAATTACGAGTACTTACCTTCCCTAACAAATCGTACAGACAATCCATCTCTTCACAGTCATAAGCCTACCTGTTTCCGCGATTGTTACGGTTCCTCGTGACAACTGGCAACTGACAACTGACAACTGTCCAACACCTTGCAATATGTGTACTATAAAAACTCACATTGTCCACCTGAGTGGGCTATTAACATCGCTAGTACGCCGTACGCGTGCTTCGAGTTGTTCTGGGAACTCGTTTGTATGATTGGCTGTAACTACGTATTGATACCATGGTAATACGTTTCTGATGACATGGAATATCTCCTTTGCGATGTTTAGTGACTATTAAGAAAATAACGTTGGTTTACTACACTTTTTTATTTAGCCCAGTTTGTAGCGTAAATGATCGTTAATAATACAGGTAGGATGACATTTAGTTGTACTTTCGAATAGGACTCTATGATGATTATTTTCGATTACCTTATTAATAAGTAGGTCTTAGCTAAGTAGGTATATGGTTAATAATTGATAATTATAATTTTAAGGTGTGGATATTATTTCAAAATTATTGAGTTGTCTTATAGATTTATAAAAACCTCTGATGTAGCAAGTGATAGAGGCGTAGTCTGTAATGAGAAAAAAAACATATTTGGATTAAATTTTTTGTGTCAACATCGTTCTGTCATCGCAATGCTATTAAAACGTTTCCTACAAATATTTATAACAGAAAAAGGGAATTCGAAACGCTATAGAAATATCTAGCTTGTTTCATACTTACATTTCTCGGATATCGTCTCAGTGCCAGACTAATCGATTACATCTCGACGGGGCGCGATTCGGATACGTCCCGTGACGCACATCACTAGCAGGTGGATGACAATTTTAAATGGTAAACGCAACCTATTCCGTCATATTGTGTTATTAGTGACGGTGGGTTTTATTACTTCATTCCAACGTATTAGATTCAGATACCAGAAATAATAAATTGTTGTGAATGTGTAAAGGGTATTAGATTTAAGTAATAAATAAAAAATATTGACAATAATTTTTACTCGAATAACTAAGTGTAATAAACGTCACTTAAAGTTACCGCATAATTTAGCAATAGCACTTTTTATCTATTAAATGTATTATAATAATATCTACTCGTATGTTAATTCTGTACGCAATTTTATGTATAAAACAGACATTAAAATACGAGCTAATAAAAATATCGTGAAGTCGTTTCGTATACTTTAAAATAAAGACGTTTTGGAACTAAAATTATTTTATGACGCTTTAAAAATTCGCTAGGAGTTTAAAGTTTTAAACAGGCAATTATAAAGTAAGTATCAAGATTCAGTTTAAATCAAGTGTTGGATCTTAACATTAAATCACGCTATTAAACAACCATGAAATGGTTAAAAAAGTTATATATCTAACACATGAGGGAATTTTCGTGGAAATGTGTATAATGTGATGTTATCATCTGTTATGAAACACGGTCCGATGCTTCCGTTAATGTTTTACGGGTTGTTTATTCATTAAAATATCCATTAAGACATAGCCAAGGATTTTAAAGGTTTGAGTTCGATTCCAGATAATTGAATTAAAAAAAAATTTTGGTTTTAAAATTATTTACACTTTTGGTCAATGAATCCTAAGCTATTTAATTTATTTTGACAGTTTTCTAAGTATTACGATTTATTGAGTAGGTACCTAAGGAAAACATTATAAAGAAATCAGTATAAAATAAATAACTTAGGGAATTTATCCTTTAAATCACTGTTTTATATAATAGAGTACCTAGGTACTAGGTAGGTACATAATAGGATGTGGTCTATAGAAACACCCGGATATAGTAAATGGTCATCATAATATTACTCACCTTGGATAATAGTTAGGGCGGTGTTTTAGTGACTAATAATTTGGTTGGTCCATAAAAGTATCTACCTATATACAACAGTACCACCCAACAGGTCCAAATGTGGTCTTACGGAGCACTGCAAAATATGAAGGGGGAGTTTCTACGAGTAATGGCAATACCAAGCTACAACGAATAGCCAAGCTTAGCTAGTATATAAATAAGTAAGTAAAAACTACTAAACGACCACTAATTAAGCAAGAACGGTCGTGGAAATGTGCCAGAGATCCGGCGATGGAGCTATATCTGGTCGTTTAGATCGGCTGGCGATTGTGGATCGGCTATTTTGAGGCCACCGCGATCGGACTGACCGATTGGCTGATTTATAGCCACATCAGCCAACGGTACTGCGCTTTTGATTGGCTATTGGAATAATAGTCATTTTCAGTGAGTCAATGATAAATGACAATTGGCTACGATTTGGTTTAGTGAAGTTTATTATTGTCGCGTAACATTGTGTCACCCCTAAGTTCGAATTGAAGGAACGTCAATCTTGAAACATGTACTAGCAAAATTCGGCGTAGGCTGTCAGAACTAGCGTGGCTCAGTTGGCGAAGACTAGTTCGCAGTAACGAGGGTCGCTGGTTCGAATCCCACGGTTATGATGTTTTTTTTATTTATTTATTTATTTATTTATTTAATTGAGAAAGAAGTTTCTGGGTTATTCTGGAATAAATGGAAAAGAAAATACGGGACAGAAAATGTGTAAGTGAGATAGAAGAAATTTAAATAATTGTTTGAATTTGGAATGTCGACGTTCGAAATTGGGGGTATATAAGGCGAGCGGAAGCACGACGCGGGCAGTTCTAGTTTTGAAAGCGAAACCGGAAGAAGAGGGAAGAAGAAGAAAACAAAGGGAAGAAAATAGTGGAAGCAAAGTGAAGTAAAGTGTAGTAAAGTGCAAGTACAGTGAAGTGTGTGTGTAGTGTAGAAGAGTCCTACAGTGCTGTGTGTTAAGTGATCGTTCCGTGTAAATCGTGTAGTGTGTGTTACTCCAGCAGTTAAATAAAGGTCTAAAGAAGTACCGGCCTTTTACTCCTATCCCCAACCCACTCTCGTGACATTATGTAATTCGGAACGAGTTAACTATTGGTTAGTTACTTATTAAAGACAAGAGCCTGGGTTCGTATCCTGGGAGTAATTAAAGCAGGGGTAAATCGGCTATTTTACGGGGGTAATGAAGGAACTAATTACCTATTAGGATCGTAAATAAAGTACAAAAAAAATTGTACGGATTGTTTTGATAACATTTTAAAGACAGGTTAAAATCAGTTTTCTTCATAGGTAAGTCTCAGGAGTAACGATTTTGAAAAGGCAACGGATCACTGAACTAGAGAATTCGATGACTCTGTATGTCAAACAATAGAGACTCATTATTATATTCATGCATTAATTTTATTTCACACATAAAAAATTAAGAGTTCTGTTATGATATCTAAGTGTTACCTACTATCAATATCAAAATACTTTATGGCATCGTTGCCAGTGCCAGATATAATAATTATTTCGTATCGAGTCGAGATTTTCGAAATTCTTTATCGGAAAAAGCGGGACTTTTATTTCGAAAGCGGGACATACTAAAAAGAAGAATAAAGTTAGAAGTTTTGGAAAAATTAACACCGAAAGTGGGACGTCTAGCAACGCTGCTTTAAAGTACTATTTGACTTAGCTTACCTTAAAACCTGAAAACCTGGCACAAAACGGCACAGTCATATTAAATAAACAAATTAAATAGAATGCGATTTGTCACGAACTAGCTGCATACAGGTGCATATGCGTGACGTCATAAAACATCCCCTAACACGTGAGGAGAACTAACGCGATCATACAAGTCACTGAACTCAATTATTGAAGGAACGACGAAATAAAGTGTTTGTGGTACCAAAACTTGATTGATAATTTTGTTGAAAAAGTCAAAGGCATCTTGTAATGATTTTATGAAAACTCTTGAAATAATGGGTGCTTCTATAATTTTCGTATTTTTAGAAAGCAATGCAACGATTTTCTAATAAAATATCATTGAATAAGGTTGACTTCCTACAGTCAAATAGTACCTAGGTATTATCTAAAACTAAAAATGGGGATGAGAACAAAAATTATACCTATAGGTATAGCCGTTGTTGTATGGAGACCCTCCTTATTTTTTTTATTTTTTTGTATTTGTTATTATAACAGCAACTGAAATACATACATAATTTCAGCTTCCTAACTATCACGGCTTATGAGATACAGCCTGCTAACAGATAGACAGCGAAGGCGTAGTAATAGGGTTCTGTATTTACCTTTTAAGAACCGTAACTTAAAAATTGACTGTTTATAAGATGTCCAAATCAATTGCAAGCCACGTGTGGCACCTACAATGTACGAGGGAGTTGGTATATCAAGTGAATCAAGTAAATAATTCACGAACGATAGCACGAAGACAACACGCTATTGTCCTCGATGTTATTCTGTCATTTTCCAATCCACTTCACCGACACATTGCTCCTTTATTGCCGTACGTAGTGTTCGGAACCGTAGGTCTTTTGAACGACAGGATTTAATGTTTTGTTGACGTGTAATAGTTTTGTTATGGTTTGGGATGATAGAACGCGTTATTTAGTTATCTTCTTATCGGGGGTTTGTACAGATTGTGTAAGTTTTTTTTTTAATTTGACGTATCTAACTATTTGTGCACGATTATTAATTAGTTACTCTATATATTACTTTAAATATGTTACATCGATTGTATAGTAGGTATGTGGTACTGGTAGATACTTATGTGATGAAAGGAATGGTAGTGTGTAGAGTTATCTACACGTAGAGTTTTTTTACCATTTGTAATATATTACCTAACTTACTGTTCGGTAGAATTAGATAACTTTTTGAGTCATTGGTAGGTATTTTTGATACCACAAATTATGGCAATAAACTTATACGTCGACTACGTTAAGTTACCTATTGATACCTATATGAAACTATTCTTGAAAACAATTTCCTTTACCAAACCCAACTTATTCCAATCTATAAGTATTACAAAGAGAAATGCTCTTAGAATTACAAAAAAAATGTTTAAATCAACCCCTCCGTAGACAAAAAATCATTATTTCAACCAGACCCTAACAAATTAAAAGTTTAGGAAATGCACAATCTGTTCTAAGCGTGGCAAATCAACCTTTCAATGTACGCTATAAAATATTGTCAAGAGATTAGGGGTTGAGCAAACCCCGTACCAATATTATCTTAAGCGACAAACACAATCTGTACCCTTTCCATCGACGCGAAAGTATTAAACACTCAAATGTAAACACATGAATTACAAGCAATGAAACGAAATATTATTCTTCGCAACGCGTTGAAACGTTCAAATTACGTAGTTGAATTATTTGCTGGATTATTCACCGGGCGTTAAATTGAATTTGACTAGAAAAATACAAGGCGTCTTTGTCGGTATGAATTTTGTACTATTTTAAATTCTATTGTCAGTGAATTAGATCCAAAATCGTTTGTATACTTAATGTAAAAGTTTTTTAAAGCGTGGATTACTTCTCTAATTTGCAAAATTGCTTGTTTGTATAGTTTACATTTAAAAAATAATGGAAGCTCTAATACGACTAAAAATCGTACAATTTGATAGTGTATACTGTATGATTTTTATACCTTTATTCACACGAGCGACAAAATGTCGCAGAGACATTGCGATCACCTAATCACAGCTGGCGACATTTTGTCGTAATAATGTCGCACGTAGGAATATTTTACACCCAATTGTGGAGCAGAGTTAATTAAAAATTATTTATATTAGCTTAATCGCCTGTTGAATTAATTATTTAAGGATTGTAGAGTCAATAATGTTAGCTACATTTGACAATAGTTACACGGAACGTTAAGTAACCATTGCTTCTATATTCAAAGCAATTTGTATTACAAATGGATTGTAATAACTAACAAATGAACTGCTACAATTTGTCAAAACGACAATTTAGTATATTGATGAACGATCGGTGATTCGTGTGCGTCTAATCAAACATGGCCATTCTTGACACAACTCCCGTCACAGCAATGTGCAATTAGTATGTTAATACTACTGTAACTACCAAGTTACCAAGCCTAAAGTTTTGCAGGAAATTCTGGTACTTATCATGAGGTAATAGAGCCCAATTTGGCGTCAACTTATCGTGGATCAAACGAGTTGGACGGTGTACATTGCGTGTTTTTCTCCAGTATCGCGCGATCGAACGTACAAATCGCGCAATAGCACGACATGGCGACAAATCACTAGAATTACGAAGTAGGGCTCATTAGTGACAATATTTCATTTGGAAACAACTGAAACGTATGAAATGGTCGCAAAGTGTAGAGATTATAACGTTGAGCTTAAATATTAAAAATGTATTCTCACTCAGCTATAATTAGATAAATATCTTGCTGTTAAAAACAACTAACAAAGCAAACTAAAAATAAAGGAAAACAATATTTTTATTGACCCGAATACCCAAAAGCTTCAAAGAACTTATGCAAATTTTGGGCCCAAATTTATGTGCAAACATACTTTTGTCGGGACAATAAACAAGAGGATGGCAGTTTACGGTGTCCATGCACCACCCACAGTACCTACTAACCGACACAAGTCGAGTTTTTGCTCCTACCTACTCAAATATTAGGCCGGACACACACCACCACCGAAAAAAATGGAGATAACGAGTCGACCGCTACCGGTCAAAGCTGCCGCCCGCGAACCAACTATGGGCGGGGCGCGTCACGCACAAAACAAACTCAAGCGACACGCGCCAGACAGAGACAGGAACACTTCACAGAACAAACAAACGCGACAGCGATAGCCCGGTGCTCGCGAACACGACTAATTTAAAACTGGATAATAATTGATGGTGAGCTCAAAACAAACAGATATGGCTGACAAAAAAGGATGGCCGTATACGAAATCTTCATTAGCGAGAGAGTCGGAACTCGGGCGCCGACCGTTCTTAATTTAAAAATTGAATGCAGTCGCGACCGTGAGTCGACGGTATAGGGAAAGAGCAAGTTTGTTTTACCTACGCTTAAAATGAAGGTGATTAGTAAAAAAACCCATTTCCAATTTATTCACGGAGATGATTTTTCATAAAACCAAAACAAAGTAGAATGACAGAGCGAAATTAGGTAGTCGTCATTCGTAATGAATGAACGACGGTTATTAGTGAATTGCGACCGTTAAAATTAAGTTAGAGCGGCCGCTTCACTTTGCTTTTAATTAATAGCGCAATAAATCTCGTTAAATCAAGTGAGGAATTAAATAAGCTCCAGTGGAGATATATAATTAGATCTCTTGTTGTTTGCGAATTTCTTCAATTAAGTGTCATTTATCCGCAGCAAGCATTTCAGTTTTAGTTAGCTCAACGGTTCTAAAATAAGTTTAGCTAGGTTAAAATTAATTCATTTTAACCCGTGTTATTTTTTTAATACCTTCTAACTTACAGTTAAATTGTGTAGAACTCACGTAGGTACCCATAAAACAAATTCCAACACAAAATAATAATTAATTAGGTACATAATTACTAATTAAATACATTACCTACATGTCTACGTAACTACATATCTGCGCTGTCAACTTTTTCCACATGTAAAAACTAAAGATCTGTCACAAAATCAACTTGACAGGTTAAAGAATCCTCCAAGAGCCACTTTTTACACGCAGTGCCAGTTTTTTACTCAAACCCGTGGCGCCAATATTTTGACAGGCATCACCGTTGGGTACACTGAACAGATCTTCCAACATATTTCAATATTATGACATATTGCTAAGTGGGAGTTTAGATAAGAAACCTTTTGGGGTAAGTGTTCTTTTGCGTAATGGAAGCTTTGATTTACATTCATCTGCTCTTTGATTTCTCAGTTAGCATTTGCTGGATAGGTTACTGTTCTATTTATGTTCGTACGAATTAAATTGACTTAAAGATGTTCTTAAATTAAGTATCTTATAAGTTCTCTTAAAATTTACAAGCAGAGAAATTTTATCTTGTAAATAGCCTACCATAAATTAACTCAATTCCACACCTTCAAATCGATTGGATTGAATTAAATTAACAATTGCGTCAAACATAAACCTAAGTTGTCAACCAATTTCTTACTTTAATATCTATAGTTCAACGTTTAATTTAGCTCAGCAGTTTAAATTATTATTTAGTACCTATGGTAATGGTAGGTAACACAAATCCTACTAATATTATAAATGTGAAAGTTTGTAAAGATGTTTGGATATTTGAATGTTTGTATGTTCTTCACTCTCTAACCGTTGAACGGATTAATCTAAAACTTGACACACAGATAGTTTGTATCCAGGAATAAGACATAGGATAGATTTTATCTCGATTATAGGTTCCCTTGGGATAAATTCAACTACTCTTCGGGTGAAGCGCGGGCGTCGTCTAACAATTAATAATTACCAAAGCTTTAAATAACTTCAATATGCAAACGCGGGCCGGGCCGGCAATCTTGAAGCATACGGGTTGTATTACGAAATTGACGAAGGGTAAAGTAAGGTTAATGGTTTGCGTATCGAGACGGTCTCGTTACTGCAAATTGGTAACTTGATCATGTGATCGCGAGAGTGTGTAGGGGGGCATTATACTGAATGGAATTCTTTGGAAATGTATGATTTTTGTGCCACAATTTTTAACTTCTTTTTTTTATTTTTTTTTAATAACCTTTACTTACCTAAATGTGTGACTGGTTGCTAGTTAATCGATCAAATAAATACCTAAGTCTAAAGTTTTTATGCTGCCCGAAGACCTACGACATAGTTTAACGACTGCAATTACTTGAATAACAGGAACGAATGGCTTAACAAACTTAACGTGCCCTCTAGTGCACAGGAAAACAGATGGATTCGAGAAGTTTTACCAATGATAAGATAAGCTAAGCTAATACAAGATAAGATAAGCTCAGTGTTACGAAAAAGGTTATTTTAAACAAAATTTAGTTTTTTACCCTACTTACCTCGCCATACAATTTAATCGTAGAAAATCACAAACTTGTTCGTAGTAGTTATTCTTTAAAATGTACCGAAAATTTAAATCTTTCACGTTCTAATATTCACATATTAAAGAGGTAGACCTGTAGGTATATCTACATCATTATGAATACACTTGTAACTTCAACCTTGTAATTTCCAACCACTCATGTAAGTGATCTTCAATACAAAATTAATAACAAACATAATATAACGAAGGCAGGCAAACACCCTTTCTTAATGAGATAATTTGATACTTTCTTGTAATACCAAACAGAAGCTATTTTATTGTCGTATTAGATAGATTTAGACTGTTTTAAGCTTGTATGCTAAAACATAACAGCGGTTATAAGATATGATAGCTTAATGGTTTAAAAATTGATCTATCGAACGCGAGTTCTTGCGTTCATACTCGGCACGCACCTCTAATTTTTATAAAGTTATTTGCGTATTAGAAACTAATTAGATAGATATAATCATTTGCTTGGGTGACGAAAAACATCGTGTGGAAACCTGCACACCTGAAAGTTCTCCATAAAATTCTCAAAGGTGTGTAAAGTCTGCCAATCCGCACTAGGCCAGCTTGTTAGAGTTATACAATATTGCCTATACCCACTGTGAGAGGAATCCCAAGCCCAGCAGTGGGACAGTTATAGGTTGTGGTGATGATGATAATATTTCTGAAATGTACTAAGTACTGGTATGAATTTTAAACTTATTTAAAACCCAATCATTATAAAAACCATAATCAAAAACTTAACACTAATACCTAGAATTGAAAATAGAACTACAAACTTAAGATAACCTATTTCACTGAGATAGTTAAAAAACATCTAATCCTGGTTAAAAAAGTATGTTAGAATACCTACAAACTGTTAAAAATCGTAAGCTAAGCTCAATGCACATAAAGAAAAACTTTTTTATACAGGCATGCAGACGAGCAGATGGGTCACTTGATGGTAAGTGATCACCGACCCCCTGGACTTTTACATCACCAGGGTCATTACCAACTACCTGCCTCAAAGAAAGCGAGAGATCAGCTAAGAAATTGTCTTCAAGAGAAGACTTCAAAAGTTAGTAAAATCGTTGAGACTCTTAACTTTATTAGTACTATAATACTTCATATTAATCCCAATTTTATTGCTTAGACATTAAAAGGCCAATAACAGAGGCGAAATGATCAGTTGATTACTATCTCCTCGAGCTTACATTAATTAGTAAAATTCCATGGATAATGTGTTCATAAAACAAACGTTAAAGATGAAAACGAATCAAAGATGTTTCTATTAAAACCTTTGCATATGGGAAGAAAAAGTTATGTTATTTTTCGTGTTAATAAACTATGTGTAATGTGCTGTGTGTGTAAGTATGTGTGTGTGTGGTTGGTTATGTGATGAATGAATGTTTTTTTAATATTTTTAAGAAAATTGCTCTACCTTTGAAGCGATATGAAATCGAAATAAAACCAACATATTTCTGAATATGATTATAAAACATGCATATACTCTTAGGTAATATAAAAATAATTCGTAATACACATTCGTCTAATCATATTGCGTGTGACCGCAATAGAAAACCTCAACAGTTTTTAAAACAATGCGGGTGTTACTTTCCATTAAAAAGGTCGTAACTTTGGTTTTAATCCAACATAAGGAGTTGGAGTAATTCCATTAATTTCTCCATAACAGATGTTCTTGAGTCACGTAAATTGGTGGAATTTATGACAGCTTCATCTACATTTGACATGATTCCGTGTGGTTTCTCAGCTGTCAGAAATTACTTATTTTAATAATGCTCATGAAGTTTTAACTAATTAGGGTTTATAAGAATGTGAAGTTACAGTTACTGTCGTTCACGAAGTCCTAAGTTTGATTCCCAGCGTAGCAAAAAAATTAATGAGAATGATCCTTATATGTGTTTTGTGTGTAAATTTATTTATTTACTATTGCATTTATTAGAATAAAATTTAGATTAGGTTAGGCACGTAATAGATTATTTAATAGATAGTACCTAAAGCAATTAATAATATTAAACTGACAAAGAAAATTTATATCATCGTTAAGGATAATAAAATTGAAATATTTACTGATATTTGATAACCTACAGTTGTGCCAAAAGATAATAAAATTAATGACCAAATTTTATTGAATGTTTTTATTATATTTTAGGTTATATCAAACACTAACAGACACTTAGATTCTAGTATAGTAATTAAATTCATAATTAAGACCCGAAAAAATGTTACCATAGCACTAATACACGATATTCCACAGTTTATTTCTCATAACCACCTGTCAACTTTATAAAATAAAACGAGACAAAAATTGAAATTAATCGCTCGTGGAAAATAAATAATACACTAAGCATGTGTGAGCTCACGGAAAATGTTAGGGCATAGAATAATTTATCCGCATACTCGTTTTATAGCCATAAATTCCACATAAATTAATGGCGTCGTACCGATCGCAACATGGTGTCATAAAGGAATTACGGTCTAAAAACATGCGACAACTATATTACGGGTAATCGTAACTCTGACTAGTTAATTGGCTAAAGAGATTACCTGTTTTGTTATTTTATTGAACCGCCTTAAGCCTGATTATTTTAAATTGATTGCGGATGTAAGTGACTTAACTGCTGCGACGTTTATAAATGGCGGCTTTCAAAGTAACTTGTAAGTAATAAGTAACTAATACTCATAAATTGAAAATGAAAATATTTGATGCTAAGTGGATTCTATTGAGTACATAACTCTGAAATATAAACGACGTAACCGCCTTTCCAGGATATTTATTTGAAATGCAAGTAAGTGCAATAAATTGTTACTTCTATCACATAGTTTTAATAGTCTCGGATTTATGTATACATATTTTACGACTACGCTATAAGAAAGCCTTAAGATTGGCACCACAAGCTTTTTATAGACCCACTATGTTTACAATTACATCCGCTGAGAAATAACTTTTAACCGTAGCTAAACGATTGCTTTCCTTATAACTAATCCTACTCGTTAAGTTGTTTAAATCGATCAATAAGGTTCTAGTTTAAATCCGGTTTAAAACCACGAATTAATTTGCGACAAATTCTAAAAGTTTAACTGATCTGCTTGAGTGCTTATTGGGGTTGATTTTTTATTTTAAATAGCAGTATAAAAAAGTGTTTTATTTCTGTATACCTACTGCATACATACGTGTAGTTTAATCCTATAGAATTCTGTAGGTATAAGACAGGCCAGTACGAATAAATAATTTAGATTAGGACACAGAGTAAACATCAACAGTAGTTATACCCAAACAACCAAGCTTCTTGTACAAACACAAAAGAGTTCAGAGGTCAGATTATCATACTTGTACCCAATAAATCATGAGGTAAAGTCAACAGCTGACATTTAACCGTTCGTTACAATTACCGACATTGTTATTCACTGCAATATTAATTTCCATTTAAATTGACATGCAATTACTCTTAACACAAGTCTGTGGGCTGTGACATAACATGATAATAAGCAGGTCATGCAAAATTAATAAATAATTTAGATATTTTCATTTAATTTATAGTTTAGTAGACTTCAATAATTATAGATTAGGTGTTACAACCCTATTTTGTATTTGATAGATAATTTATTTTACGTTGTATTTCTATCCTACATTATAAGAAGAAAGATGTACCCAAAATACCTCCTTGAGGAATCTTTATAAACAAAATACTGTAACTACATAATTTGGTCAATAACTTTCTTATTAACCACACCAAACAGGCATCCCTACTCCTGTAATAATTACCCATTTAAGCAAGTAATTATAGAAATGAATAATTAGGTACTAAGTATTTATTGATGCAATCATTTGCTGTTGCCATTTCTCTAACGACGTTAGGTCAAGTCTCGTTTACAACCCTATTATAAGGAGATATCAACATTAGGCTTGATAGCAATGTTTTATGGATTGCTTATACCGTTGACAGAGTTGAAGAAGGCCCATTGTGTGTAATTACTATTGGAATTGCAATTATGAGTGGGAAGTTATAATTTTACGATCATTGATGGCTAAAGTTAGTTTGATCACGTTGTTATCGACGTTTTATTGTAATAGCATTACTTAAAACGTTAATAAATGATTGTATACTAATTATTGACTAACGTTTTAAAAAAATCTTAAATCATTCGTTGTATTGTTAGTAACGTAAAAACAGAATTAAGGAAACGGACTTAAAATTAACTTTCATATTAATTCTTATTTATTACTAATTAAAATACTTTTAAGAAACTGAAAATTCTATTGACGAAAATACTTTAGAAAATCAAACAGCATTTTTAGCATAACTAAGCTACAGAAATGGTTTAAATAATGGCAAATAACATAATACTTTCAGTTCTACATCTGTAATTTACTTGTAAGTCGGAGAATTTCTAACTGGGCAAGAACAAGATCGCCCGAAGCAACATTATTACAGACAGCTAACGATGTAATTGGCAAGCCGTGTAGCAGCTAAAGTGTGGAATCGAATTATCAGGCCACTATTGAAATATTTGGCCAATTCACACGTTTTTAAAAATCGACGTGTGTTCACACGTATTTGTTAATTAACACGAATTCACATTTACAGTTCGTTTTCATAAAAATAATGATCGAAAGTGTAGCTATCGAAATAGGTCACTGACATTGATTACAGATTGGTATAAACACGTACCTAAGTATGCTTAACAGCTTCTAACAATATGAAATTACTTAATAATCTTTATAGGCAATGCAATAAAATATAAGCACATTGAGACAGACTTGAAAAAATTAATACTGAGTGTATAACATGTTTTGTATAAACACTTTTTATTTTGATGTGAATTCAACAATAACCTACAACATGAGATTAGGCGTTTCGTTTTACGCAAAAAAAATACTACGAAATAACGTTAAAAAATTGCATTGAAGAACTTATATCTATGCGAGTCCTATTATGTAAAATACGTACATACCTATTTGAAAATGCTCTAAACAATGAAAAATCAATTTATTGGACAGAAGACGCAATACCTAAGTAACTGGTAACTATATGACACACTAGTCTTTTGTCAACTAAACATCAAATATTCCAAAAACACTATTCAAAACCATTCAAAGTCCATCGAACGTGAACAAACATGGAAAATAACATTGGAAAATCCTAACACTCACCCAAACTATGGTTGCGTGGTAACAATAACAATGTAATTAGCCCCTATTACCGCGCTGTCGCCGCTACAATGGCGGCTAGTGCCACGACAAACTACTTCGGTTTAACAACGTGTTTCTAGCTATAATGCTAGTGTTAGCTAGCGTTGGCTCACGACTTTAATGGCTTCTATAACGCTGTAGCGTTAAGCTGCTTTAAGCTGGTAAGCTGACCAGGTAGAAGTTTGCCAACATATCGCGATAAAAATATACCATCAAAATTTTTCGGGGTACGATGGACTGTTAAATCATTTTCTTATATAGGTAGGCCTTGTCCTTACACATTAAACAAAAAAATATTTCAGCTAAATCTGTTAAACCCTTTTCAAGAAAATAGAAAATTAGTTTTACATGTAGATATAATACCTATAGGATATGACATACATTCATAGCCACATACTAGAATACCGAATGTCGCGTGTGATTCGGACAAATGAAGGTACACATACAGAGACCGCAAAAAGACTCGAATCAAGGCCCTATGAATGACAGTCTGCAGTAGGTATTAACCATTGCGCCAATGGGGTGATAAATACTAGTAAAGTGACATATTAGAACAAATAAGTCTCATTACTAAATAACTGGAAACTCAGTTCACCTATTCATGCTCTAGTCTTTCCGAGATGGAAAGGTCCCTAATAATACTGCTATTTCACTTAACTACTCAGTTGCGTGTTTGGTACTCGGCCGGTTAAGTGGGACGAAAATGTAACTAACTAGCTCAGTAAAGTAGTAATAATTCTGCACGACTTAAGCCCGTATTACGGATTCGTATGATAATGAACATTGGAAACGTGGTTTAATGTTATTTATTATTTAAATTGCTTTAAATCGTTATAAGCGCTCACTAAAAAAAAACTGTCCTATTGCTGGGTTCAGGTCTCTTCTCATAGTGTGAGGGGTACAGGCCATAGTTTATCACGCTGGCCAATTGCTGATTGGCAGACTTCACACACCTTCAAGAATTTTATGGAGAACTCTCAGGTGTGCAGGTTTTCCCTCGATATAGTAAAATATAATAATATTTAATTACCGAAATCTAATACATATATTATAGAACTAATCTATACTATAACGACGTCGGTGGTTCAGTGTATAAAAAAAATTTTGTTTTTTTTTTTCGAAAACCCGCCATTTTCCTTTATAATCAATCAGTACCTACCATCTCAAATTGAAGCAATACAATTACCCTGTGTATCTTCATGAATAACGTTATGTATCAATGTGGGCAGTGCATTTAATGCATCATAATTAAGATTGGTTCGGAACTGAGCCAAGTGATTGACGGTCGCGATATGCTATCTTCATAAAGACGGCTATAGGCTTCATTAATGCTCATGATTTATTTACATTTACTTCTTAGGTATTTATTTAGCTCATACCAAAAAGTACCTATAGGTATGTATAGACTCAGTTTCAGAACAAAATGCGGGGTAATTTTCTTTTTTTACAATTTACATAGGTACGTCACTGCCAAACAATGTACCGGGAAACGTTATCATGTGTTATTTACGGTATGTTTTTTGCGACTAAACTTTTTTGTTCTAAAGGCAGAGTCGATATATTTTTTGGTTTAAGGTATTGCGTTATTATATGCTACGACATATTGCTTTGTTCTATTAAATTATAAATATTGTGGGTTTTCCTACTTTCACCCCTAAACTTTTTGTAAAGATGTCTTTTATAAAGTTCTATATTTAAACAAAATTCTCATTTTCAAATTAACTCTGTTAAACTTGCAGTTGAAACTGCCAACTTAATCGAATAAACTTCTTTCTTTCTTTGCAATTCTGGACCTCTGGCGCCAAGACCTCTTTTCTACGGACCACGGAAAAACTTCTCTGGAAAGCATTACACAATCTTGTCCATCCATCCATCCATGCAAATCACAACGATTACAGCGATTAACAAACAAGCTGTCAGACACGCAAACAAATTATCACAGCGAAGTGAAACCACGCGAATACCATACCATAACACCCGCACCACCCACTTTCTATAGACACGATACGAATCAGCAATTATTCCCAAAATTAGCGTAACGCTAATAACTCAGGTCTAATCGATTAGCATGAAAACATGTTCTATCAAGAATATCATGTAATAGGGTTGCCTCTTGCCTCTAAAATTGACGATCTGAACAAAATAAAACAAAACGTTCTCTTTTTGCTAAGTTGAAGCGCGTTTAGATCGACGGGTTTTTTAGACCAAGTTTACCGGTCACGATTTTTTTTTTGTAAAAATAAATTTCTTTTAATTTTAGCCTTTTGGCCAATTTATTGTAGTCAGTGTGTTATTTTAACCGGCCTTTTTTATTTTTTGCATTTCTTTTTCTTTTTACCTACACAGCTTACAATGTTCCTCTGACATACCTAATCACCGAAATAAACATCACCGATGACATGTCATTGTATTTCGGAACAGCCTCTAAAGGGCCTACAAATTAAAATAATTTCGGTAAGTCTCGGACAAGTGACATCCCTAATTAAGCCGGACGTTGCGTTATAAGAATTACAATGTTTTAATATAACTAGTTATTGTTCGCGGGTTCGTTATAATAACAAGTATTTTGTCATTCTAATTTTTTTTTTTCAAAAATGGCCAGCAAGGATTAACAAAATATCAACGTAGGTAAATTGGTGTGATTAAAAGGCTTCGGCTCTATAGTTATCTTACGTAGTGTTTACTTAGTAGTTCTTACTTAAGTGTGAATTAACCAATAGTCAGTCACACAAAGGTTATAAAAAAAAATATTCCAAAAGTTATTTTAGACGATCATAGTTCCTCCTTTTTCCAACCTCTTCCTTTATTCCTACGAACCTCCTCAGGAACTCTCATATCTTCCCTCACGCTGTCCATCCATCTTTTCTTCACCCATACAAACTGACACACATTATTTTTTCATATCAACCATACTTAGCGAACCTTCACGTGTAATCTGTCAGCCATCAATTTTATTCACACAGATAAATAGATTCGTGACTTATACGGCAAGATTTTTTACACTTACCGGTTGGGATTCGGCCGCGGGCTTAAAATTATCGTTTTTAAACTAGCACCAATCACGTAGTAATGTCTTTTAAATATGCTAAGGCGTTAGTTCATTACTTTCGGCGCCTTTGATCCCAGCCGACATCGACCCATTGTTTTTACTGGTTTCATGATACCGGGTATCATAATACCAGGTATCGAAGCTTAAGCTTTATGTTGATGATAACTTTTTTATTTGCTTGACATCGAATTCACCTGATTTCACTTGATGGTAAGTGACTTACTTATTAAATTAGTGAAAGCCTACAGATTATTTTCTTAAAGACATTAATTAATGTATTCATTAATTTATGGTCGATTACCTATAGGTAATAACAAAGATATTTTGTTGATTTGGTTAAAAGTAAAAACATAAATTAACAAGTACCTACCTACGATTTTGATAAGGAAACTTTACAGCTAGATAGAATAGAGGTCGATCTGTTAGAGGTCGTTGCATAAGAGGTAGGAAAAAGTTCTCCTGTTAGAGGTCGTCAGCTGATGCAAGGTGTTGTGTACTTGATATACAGAAACATTTACATACTTACATGAAATTAAAGGTACGGTAATGAGTGGGTGTCGTTTTACAAGTTTTGCGTATATTAGCAAAATAAAGTTTCGGTCAGTAAACTCGAGGTCAGTGACGTACATATTGCCGGCTCGTTCGACTGTGGAACAGTGTTTAATCTGTGGAATTGCCCGTGTAAGTCTCGAATTCCCGCCAAAATATTTACGGGTGAAAAAACAATTTTATTGTTTAAAAAAATATATTATCACAAGTATTTTAGTATATTAAGAACTATTTGAATGGAAATAGTTTTGCACTAAGATTATAAAACATCCCAGTTAATAGTGACACAACCTGAGTATATAGAAGGAAGCCTCGCTTTGTATCAAGTATTATTAATATCATTTATCCAGAAAAAAACTAATTAGGTAAGTATAACAATACGTATTTATTTTTTAAATACCTTGCTTGGAGCATAATAATTTTGCGTTGCGTTTTTGCAATATTTGTCTGAACTAGAATGCATAAAAAAATCTTTCAATTCTTAGATCGGAATCATCGATCAGAAACAATAAATATCTACTAGATTTCCTTATGTTCGTTCATGATAAATGTTAATTAGATTCATATATTAACTGTCCCACCGTGTAATAATAAACGGTAAGCTATGAATTACAATCCAGAACAAAAGGCTATAAATTATAATATGATAGTGTCTGAATGGCCTAACTTCAAGCCCTTTAAATGTTTAGGTTATTAACTAAATATAATTTATGGCGGACATAGGTAGGTTAGGTACCTACACCCTAGGACCCCTAGGTTATACAACCCAGTTATGCCCTTACATGAAACGCATTAACTAAACCTAACTAGAAAATCACATATTTCAAGGTAGGATGATATTTTATATTACTGAAGTTAGTGAGTAGGTAACAGGGATAAAACCTTATGTATAAAATCGCTTATCTTTTTATGGCAGCTAAGAGACAAATCCTTATAAAAATATTATTTTTAATAAGTTTTCTATTTAGATACCTACCTATTTTTTCTAAGTTGTTTATCATTTCTCAATCACCATAATCCGATACAAATTAGGTTATTTAAATTTATTAATACTTAAAATCTAGATCGATCCCGTATTTTATGTAACTTGGATTATCCGTAGATTTATGAACACTTTCTAAAATTGATTATAGAGTTGGCATACATAATGATGAATTAAGCATCTACTTAATAACATAATTATTATTTTGTAAAAGCGTTGTATTAACCAAAACTAGAAAGAGAAATAGGAAAACAATTGATAGAGGTTTGTATTTTTTTTTAATAATGATACGTACCTAATCGGCTACATACTGCAATTCGGAATAAATAATACCTACCTAAAATTTCAGAAATAGTCCAAGGCGAACAAGCACGAAGTCTTCCGAAGCATCTCAACACTTGTCTTCACCAACTTCGCTCAACTTCGTGTAAGCCGCATAATTAAACAAGGCTTAAAAAACAAGCTCAACGGCATAACCGAATGGTAATGACCGATCCTTTGAAGTTCGCGAAACCATCTTTATAAGTCGGTTAATTCCATTAAGAGACTGCCGAATCCGATTTGTGACGCGGATCAAGGGCTTTTTAATTCGTTAAAATGCTGTACAAAACTCCTTTGTGGTGACTTTGAAAAGTGGTTTTACGGTACCGGCCTGCCGATGATTAAGGCGAATTTAACTCGAACTCGATTCGTTAAAGGTGCGATGAAGTGTTAACTTGTCATAATAATACCGGTTCTAGAACACTGCGATATAATATGATGCTTAATAAGCCTCTGTCTATAGATAATCCTGTTATAATTAATAGGTCGTTACATTATTTAATTAATGAATGGAGTAAAAAGAGCAAAGCGCAAGTTCACTATACATATAGGCGTAGAAACGTAAAGAAATTTTAAAATAATGTTTTTGCAGCTTGCGAGATAGAGTCAACTGACAGAAAATTATTTTTATCTATTTTCTCAACACCAAATCATCTACCGGGTCCAACTTTGGTCCTAAACCATACAGGGTCACTGTAAAATACATCAATTAAGTTAGTTCAGTGACAAACACACGTACGATAAGATTTTATATTATTAAGTAGATATTTAAGCACAGGCTTATCATTAAGATATGAGTAGATTTCACAACATCATTGCTATAACGTACAACGTGCATTAACAGGCTACAAAGTACCGTGGGATTCATTTTACTCCGTTACTGCTAACCTCTGGAACACTCACATGTTCATATCTCACGTACGCTGACATACATAGCTAAGTATTGTAACTACGAGACATAAGTACCTACTTCACTTGTTTTCCTAATTTATTAGTAGTGTTTATGTTTAAGGTGTCATTAGATTCGTCCCCATTGGATGTAAGGTAAATAAGTAAGGTAAATGAAATCCACATAAACTGATAGTTAGGTAGGTACTAGGTAAGTTTTCCATCTTAAGAACAACAAAAATCTGACTGCTAGGGGTTTTTTTTTTAGGGTTAAGGGCTTGGCTGTAGAGCGTGCCAAAGAAATGTACATACACACACACATACAAACATCTATAGATACATATGCGCGAAAAACATTACCCCATGCAGCTGTGTACAAAGTAAAATTATCAACAAATCAGCTAAACTCGGAGAACGTAATATTTATAATATAAAATCACGTGCTATCAAGTCTACGAAGTTCGATTTTAGATAGTTGTAAAATCGAAAGTGGGAGCCACTGCGTCTCGAGTCTTAATCGCACTTTAATAGCCGCGGTGTTTCTCAAAGGAGCGCTTCTCCAATGTGTTCGGACGGAATTTCGGAAGTGAATGAATGAGTTGAACCGAATTAACATTCGTTCTTTTATTAGGTCTGATTCACTCTTGGGGTTACATTGTGTGATTTGTTAACCCTCTTGTAAGCGACAGAGCTCTGTGGTTGAGGCTCAAACATTATGACATTAAAATCCTTCAATGGCGTTAAGTTATACAATTAAATAAATTGCAATTGATTTGTGTTTTCTAAACATTTCTGTTTAGTTAAATTTTCTTCTCATATAGATAGGTACCTACTTAGATTTTAATATTGTTTTTTGGTGTAAGCTTTTACAATTTTTAAAAATATACAAAAAAAAAAGTAAGTGAGTATATAAATTTAAAAAAAGGAAAATAAGGTACCTAATAATATAAATTAAAGATATAGGTAGACGTTGAAGTAAATTTAAGAACAAACTTAATTAGTCATATTTATTCTAAATGTTAATTAAACTGGTATTACGTAATAATACCTAATAGCACGTTATTTAGACTTTCAAATCGAATGAAATAGTTCCTAATGTGAGTCAGCAATCAGCACAAATTCAACGATCATACGAGTAGGTAGAAGTTATGATTAGATATTCTATCTTATCTAGAGTGCAGTATATTTCAATTGCACATTACACTGCATTGTGCATGCAATCGTTTTATTGCATAGTCGTTATTGCAATTAGTTTTATTGCATTAACGAGCCATGTAAAACAATAAAATTACCTTAGAGAGTTACACACTGTGAGGCTCTACATAGAAAGCGTAATAGCCAATTTAAAATTTAAGTTTACTTATTATTTTAACAGAAACGTCAAAAAATACCAACATATTGCAGCAATAGAATGATTTTTTAATATGAACGTTTATAAAAGTAAAAAACGTCATTCTAAAAAGCTCTTGAAAATAAAAAAAATAAATGTTTCGAATACTTAGTCCACAATTGTCGGTAGTAGTGGAAAACACAAATTCTTGTCGTGTCTATGGCTGCCGACTGTAACATTTATTCTTTTGTAGGATTATAGCTCGTGCTTCAAATATTATTGCGAATGGCATTGCTCATTCAAAGGTCCATTTTATCTTCATTCAGCCTGACTTTAAGTTAAGTACATACTGGGAAAGATACTTACCTACCTAAGACATTTAAAGAAAGGTCTAGGTAGATGACATGTTTAAAGCTAATATAGTTGGTTAGTGAAATGTGGTCCCAATATTCTAATCTATCCCTAATCGTCCATAAATTACCTAGCATCAGGTTAGATGTACATTACCAATCCACGATTTTGGATAGATAGGCAGTTAAATAATTTAAATCCGTTCAACAAAAACATTCCTTGCTTCAAGTTCTATAATAATAATCTATATCCAGATTTAAATTAGCAAATTCGTTCGACTGTTTTTACCTTTTTAGTCGAAATCAAAGAATCGTATTCGATTCCTTTTTCAAATGTGATCTAGTATAATTTTTAATTTCCCTCGCTAAGTCGACTCAACTCCCGCTGTTCGTCATAACTGGCCAGTACGTGACCGCGGCGAGTCTTTGATACGGACCTTTTTTCTCTTACCATTTACAAGTTTTTTCTTTAATTTATTTTTGTTATTGGTTACAATATTACCAGGCGGCTACCGGGCGAAGCAAAGGGCTGTTATAATTTAGTTTTATTTATGCAAAATAAAGGTGATATTGTCGTAAAGATTTATCGTGCGCGGGGTGGGCCGCCATTGAGGCGCGAGGATAATAACAGTGTTCGATTTTTAATATTCGGGAATTTGTCTCTGCCTTATTAGGTCCAGTCTTTGAGGATTTTACAAGGTTTTTAGTGTTTGCGCTTGTTAAAATACTGGTTACGTAATTGGGAATTTGTTTACATTTTGTAATAATATTTTTAAGTTTGTTTTAAGTACTGCGTTTAGGTATATCTAGATATAGATAAGTACTTGAAATTGAAAACGATTAAATGAGACAATAATATGTAAGTAGGTAAATAAAAATGGCTAAAAAATGATTAATATAAATATTAAATTAGGTCTGCCACGAAAATCAATAATTTTCATAATTATTCTACATACCACAACGACAATTTTTTTTCGAGCAATTTTTGATCAAAAAAAGTAAAAGTAGAAACTAATATTTTAGAAAATGATGCGACATTTAGATAACTAAAGCTATTGAGGCAAATAAAACAAATTATAATCAAAGTTAACAAGTTAAAGACAAACTGAGTTTTCTCACCACGGCCAAATCTAATTTACACAAAATACCCTCATTTGAACCAAACCAATAAGAAGAACACAGCCGTCCCGACTCCTTTATGAAATTGAAGAAACATCAGAATTTAGGGTTGGCCTTTAGATTCCCTAAAACCATACAGTTTTATTAATAAAATTCTCTTAATAAGCCGATATCTATGACTAGTGATAGTCTGACATAGGTAGATAAGCCTAAACCAGAAAATTCTAGGATTCTTCCTTTCAAAGAGCAAACTAGAATTTAATTCCTGTTTATTTGTGTTTATTATTTCTGAATCTTATTACACCGCAGATACTACAGTAATTAAGATTAAATAATGTTTAGGTATTAATAGGTGCAGGTACTCTTAAAATTAAATTAAGTAGGTACTTAGTAAAATTCGTCAAAATATCAACATGTTACCTATACTTAGTACTAAAATTTGATATATTTTTTATCTATTTTGTCCTTGTATGCAACTAGTAAAATTGCCCTGACAAAGACAGCCCTGTTGTTCCAGAATAAATTGGATTTGAGGCTTTTTATTAGGTGGACTTTAAGAAGGACTATTGGCAATTTTTTTAGAAACCTTTACGGAGTATTTTTTAATAAATTTCGTAGCAGGCCCAATCTACGTATTTATTAATAAGAAATTAGAAAGTAAACTAACTTCTATTGAAATATATTCTTAAAATATGCGCGGGGGAGTTTCTTTCCTCCTTATTATGAAACGTGGGTAGAGATAAAAAAATTAAGTGCATAAGTATAAGTATATCATTGGTACCTACCTACATGAATAAATGATTTTGAATTTTGGATTTGAATTTATATAGTAAGTAAGCAATAGGAGAGAGGTATGGCCATCTTTCTAAGATGCCCTTTCCCGAAATTCTATGACATAAGGTTCTTATGAAAAGGTGTTAACATAGCTCTCATTAAAGGCCATTATAACATAGGTTACTCTTCTGGTGTTTAAAAGAAGGATTAAAAGAAAAACCCAAACATAACAAAAAAATCACAGAAAATACTAGGTAAGTATCACCCATTAAAAAACATACAAAGAAAAAAACCAAACCAAAAAATCCACAAACGCACAAACATACATTGCAACACTACCGAAATTCAAACGGATTTACGGATCTCGATTTCGTGAATCTCATCTCGAGAGCAAGATGCTGAGTGTGCGAGTGAGAGGGGGGACTGTGCGAGCGAGACGGCTATACGCGGCGGCTCAAAGCGGGCGGCGAACGCCAAAGGCAGCGGCGAACGCTAATTGGAGAGCGCGGCTACATCAAAGGGTACTACAACGTTTATATTAGGCAGGTACACTCCCGCGCACTGCGATTGATTAATTTCACCGGGAGATCCGCGCTAGGCAATTAGTATGCTTTTGTTGCGCGTTAGTTCGCGTTTTGGTATCGCGCGGTGTGGTCTTATTGGACGTCGCCAATAATTGGAGTTTGTATGTGGAATGTCTGGGTGTTCTTCATTAGACCTTCGCTTTCCATTCAGGGATCAGGTTATAATGTTTTTTTAAAACATCACCTGTGTCTACCAATCTTAATATAGGTAGGTACATAATAGGTAGATACTTTCCTAGGGTTCGTGTGTCCGTCACTGAACTTCTCCGAAATGGTGAGACTGATTTTCTGTAAAAAATGAGATAATGGTGATGTAGGTATTTTAGAGCGATCAAGTACGGTTTAAGATCAAAATTGATACCGGTAGATGGTGCTGTTATTGAGTTGAAACGTCATAACAAACGCGTCCAACTTGACCGGAACTAAAGATGCAAGGCTCATAGGTATAACATAGGTATAACTTAGATAACATTTCAATTGCTAATCCAAGTAGGTAAATTGAGAGATTCATGCAATGTCTGCACACCAAATTCCAACCAACCATATAGTTGTATACCTACTTTTTACTTTAAAGTGTTGAATTAAAAGTTATGAACCGAAGTCGAAGTTAAATGACATAATTTATTTCGTCATAGAAACTAACAGTTCATAAGGACCTCAAAGGCCACGGTGTAACCGGCGTGTAACCCCAAACTGAGCGACAAAACACCGTCCGCCTTTGTGCCACTCAATCCTCATTTGACACATCATCCGTGAAGTGTTGACAGTAAGACCGATTTCGTACGCCTTCGATTCGGCTTCTCTTATGTTTAGGGTTGCCGATGCTTCCAAATTCGTCCATTTCACGTTATAGGTATCCAGAATATCAATAAATTACAACAATAAAAATAACGTTTTCTTAACGAACTAAACTTTAGAGTAGGTACGAACAGGACGGCATATAATTATCATAAAGACAATAAGAACTCTTGAAATGTAGCGCAAAACACTATTTCGGTTATTTAATAGAGTTGTTAAATATCTATCGTGTATATATTTTTGTATGTACTAAATAATAACATGCAAGTATGTAGGTAAGTACATAATTAAGTAATATAACTTTTTGTACCTATTTTCTATTTCTGCCGTCTAATATTTCGGACTGGCATCCCTAGTTAGATACCTATATCTCACAAAAGTCTCAAGTCTCTTTTGCAGGCAAGAATGGAAGTTGACACTTTAAGCTAATTTAAAAGTTTTTAGACTCATTAGTTAGTAATAAGGAATAAATAAATAAAATAAACATAGGTACTATAGTTATGTATCTACCTAATCAGAAGTAGAACTCTACATATCCATAATCTAACTCTACCTAACAGTTTTTAACAATAAAATTATTTAATAATTTTAATTAAATCAAATCGTACATTCTGCGGTACCTAACTAAGTAGGTAGGTAATTAAGTAGGTACAATTTTAAATTACAAGGATGTAAGCAAACGTATTATTTTAAATCACCCTAAAAGGTTTTAATGATCAGTGACAGGTAACATTAATACTGGCAGCATTTAATCCACAGATTAAAAAACAACGCGTCGGAATTCATATTTCGAACTATCCCGCGCATTCCCGCCTAAGTGCCGTTTAACGGGTAAAGCGCTTCTAATTCATAATGAGAGGTTGTATCAAAATAAGGGGCAGTACAACAATAAGAGCAAGATGGTCGATTGTAGATACCATCGGTCCGCGGGCGGCGTTGAAATGGCTCAATCTTCGGTAGGGTGGCCATGTTTAATTATCTCACCATAGACTATAGAGAGTGGCTGTCGATAGACGCTATATGGTTACTTAAAATCTTAGTATTTTATACTTTAAGCGCAGATGAAAAAACATATACCTACTTAGATTAAGACTTCGGTACAAATGAGCGTAGTAGAAAAAAACATAACGTTGGTTTTGAATTATTTGTAAAAGTCCAGTGCAGGTTCAAAAGGTGAGTAGAGATGAAAAAAGTCGTTTCTTAAGTTTGCCAGGTCAGCTAGTTCGATATAAAAATATAGGTAGACAATTTGTCAATACACTTTTAAGCAGATACAGATAATAGTTAAAGATTTGTTAATAAACCCTAAAGTTATGTACCTATTCAAAGGTTATAATAACAATTCTTAAATGAGTTTTTGTTTCACCACACCATCACAGCAATATTATGTAGGTAACCTTGACCACAATGAACACTTGTAATTGGTTCCAAATACCACAATCACAGAAACAATCAATTCTATAGTTATTATAAACAAATTAATGGAAAATCCTTAGAATAATGGCCATTATGGTACCATTAGTACCTACCTATTGGCGATCCTTGAGCAATATTTCGTTTTTATTACAAATGCTTGCGCTTTGAATGGTTAATTGATTAATATTAAATTAATTTGAGATTGCATTAGATTATGGAACTAAATAAACTATTTCGGTAGTAACTTCCGCCCAAGGCTCTAAGTTAAATGTTAGGTAATAATGACTTAGTTAAACTTAAAAGTTAAAAGCTTACCTACTTCATTTTACCAATCAATTTTATAATAACAAATATGTGAACTTAATTAATAACCTAAAATTATAAATGTCATTATCATAAATAATTTGATATTTAAATCTATAACGACAAATGAATAAGGTACCCAAACTGATAACCATTTAAAGTTTATTATAGAAATATTAACATAATTAATTATAAGTACCTATTTTTATCATTTTGTCATAAGTAGATTAGATCATAGGTATTCTATAATTATCATTCTACAGAAAATTACGTCTACATTTAACTAAACTGCCGTAATTTTACCTATTTTTTTAAATAATGCACTTATATAAGTAATGCACTAGTGTAGCCAGTGTAGGTGTCAGATATCTACTTGATTTACAAATCCGTAAACTTTTCTTAAAAAAAACATAATTTCTCATTCTAATTTCAAATATTTGCATCAAACACAGCTTATTTACGTTACTGAGTGTGCTCACCATAAAAAATGCAAAGAGGAACCGCCAAAAGTGTCTTATTAAACCTCCTTACGGTCAAGGCAGCAATAATCAGGTTAATGCTACAATTAGTTCCGTGCGCGACCACCTACGGCGCCACATGTGCCTCTCAACCGGTTTCAGATAAGTGTCGGAGTGGACTCCTTTTGTAGTGCGATACAATTATACCCTTCTATAATTTATAGGAGGCTTAAATAGAACATTCTGCGCTATTTTTGTCTTAATACTCTCTTTGAGTGGTAGCATGCGGCGTTGTTTAGGATTAGGTGCAAATTGCAATGATATTGCATTACATTGCGTGTGTACCTATTTACAAAATGAATAGCAAATATTATTTAAATTGCCCCCAAAACAATGACAAACATACATTAAATTTAATGATAAAGATATGAAAAGAGCCCAATTGCGTTCTTTATTTTGCATGAACGAGACGGCAAATAATTATTATAGTGAAAATAAGGTCCTGTGCAGTGTAGCGCGTAACAATTTTGTGGATTAGAAATTTACTCCAAAAAGCTAGGTATGTTTTTAAACGTGTCCTGTTATAGGCTATTACTGGGTTGAAGTCAAATTATCTAAATAGATACTGTAGATACCTATACTGGTGATACAATAAAATCATATTTTTTTCTAGTGATGCCCAAAAAATAAAATAGTGTATTGATATATCCTATCAGTATCGTATAGGTACCAGTAGATACCTATATTATACCATATATCGCATACCTATATTATGATATAATCAATGTATATCAAAGTTTTACTTTAGATATATTTCAGATAATCACAGAAAAATATTTTCTATCTACAATTTTGTCACAGGCATTTTTAAACATAAAAAATATAGTTTGATTGCTTTGTTTATAATCATTATGTTATATACCTGAAAATATTAAAAAAATCAAGGAATATAACCAAAATTTGATACGATACATGCGATAGTTTCATAAAAAAAAACTAAGTATATCTATATCG
Organism: Lerema accius; assembly: GCA_001278395.1. NCBI lineage: Eukaryota > Metazoa > Arthropoda > Insecta > Lepidoptera > Hesperiidae > Lerema > Lerema accius. The sequence continues at coordinate 215,511 of LGAG01001308.1, forward strand.
ACCGCTTAGTTTGGCCAAAATATCGATACAAATATCGTTGTATCGTATAGCACTGAATCGATATCTCGATATACCTACCTATAATAGTAACGGACACCACTATTAAATGCGTAAGATCGTGAAATGTCGAGGCTAATACATTAGTCTATTAGTAATTACTGTTGATGTCACAATCAAGTTGTTATTTCGCTGCCATATTGTTAACTGCTATTAGTCTAAAAGTGTCGACTGACAGATTGACTCACAAATTATATTAATAAGTGGTTTTGTACAGTATTATGATCATTACAGATGAGTAGTTTTAAGTTTATTGGTATCAAATGCATGATTTAAATTTTGCTAAGCAGGTATATCTGCAAAAATTGTATCTACCTACTAGTAATAAGCATGACATTATTTAGTAAACTATCTTCGTTTATGATCGACTTTGGACCTTAGTCTGCATCTTGACTTTTATTTATTACGCAGGATCAGATTTTTAAAAATAAATTTATATTGTAATTTATGTAAATGTATAATTCATGTGTAATGTAATTTACACAGTTCAATTATTGACGTTTGTTGATTTCTAAGACAAAATTAATGACTCTTATTAGAATTGATTTAAAAATAAAACCAATACATATTCGTACAAAAACCAACCGTAGGATACCCTTATGCCGTTGCATTCTTAAATTCTGAAAAAAGAAAAAGTATAGACATAAAAACATCAACTAATCAGAACAGAACAAACAAAACCTACCTACATAAAAGTGTAGATATATGTCAGTAGACTATTAGCAGCCCTAGGTCCGCACTAATACCTAGTACTAAGTATTGAATCACAACCACAGTTGGACTGGGAGCGTGTTTAATTAACCCGCTCTATTATTACCGCTGATTACCTCGCGTCGGTAAGGGCGCGTCACACGAGCGGCGTTTGACGTCATTAACGTCGCGTCGTCAAGTTCGATGGCTGAACTAAACTAGTTGCATTTCGTTACTTCAAAGATATGAGCGTTTATACTTACTATTTGCAAACGATGGAATTTTTGTGCACTTATTGAGAGGTATGTCGTATCAAGTCGTTAGGGTACTTAGGTTTTGGATCTTTGGAATAATTATTGTATTACGTAAGTATATGGGGTGTAGGAGCGTTATTTTGCTCATTCTGGAGTATTAAGTAAAAGAGCAGGGGGTTCACAATGGTGGAATAATTGCTAGCTTGAATATCAAAACAAACAATAGATTTGATTTAAGATGTTTTATTGATAGCAAGTTTTGGAACTGAAAAATGCGTATACCATCTATCGTAACCTCAACATTTATTTTATATTATTTATTTAACAAAAAAAAATACATTATACAAATTTAATTTGTAGATACTTAACTCTTTTCTAAGTTATCGAAATGTATAAGATACTTGCAATAAATAACTTTTGAAAGCGGGAGTGCAAACCGCCTGTCGTCTGAACCATCCACGTCGATTAGTCAACTCAGGATTAGAACAACAATGGTATAAATTTACTGCAGCCCCCGTCGCCGAGTGGCTGGTATTGAGCAAATCGACTAGTTATTGTGCCGATATTAACTTCGCCACTACTGAAGATTAAATTCTTCGACGTATTTATAGAACGGTCTGGAACGAGGTTTGATTTTACCCAACTGCGTACCTACCTATAGAGGGGTATGTTTTTGAATGCCTAAAAAATTCTCTCTAAAATGCGATGTGTTAGAAAACTGCAATGCATGTGCGTGGCACTGCATTTTTGTTATAGACATAATATTTAATGTTGTATTAATTATTTTTATTTAGTTAGATATAATTATTAGGTACCGGTTTTTAGTCTCTATTGTTATTGAGTATTTTTATCATAAGCCTTCAGTCTACAGTGCCTGGAAAACCACTAAACTGACTGTATTTCCTTCTTTCTTTCTTACAATGTTACCCATGACTTAAAAATATTTTAAATGAAAGAAATGAGGGCGAAATAGCCACGTCGCTACTGCGCCACCAAGCTATTAGGCTGTCAAATATTTAAATTGCATCGCGGCTTCCTTCTCTCAAATTGAATGCGGTTAGCATTACAAACGCCACGCAACACCATCGCTGTTCCATCTGAACCGCAGAGATCGCAAGTTTCGCACGCAATTCCTGAAGTTAACTTCTACCATACTGTGTTGTCTGTGTCGCCCTGTGTACAGTAAGTAATTGTTTCTAGGATAAGTAAGACAGGACAGTTTTGCAATGCATTGAAGCGCTTTCTGTTGCAATTTGCAAGTTTTGTTTGGAAGAATAACGCGATGTTTGTTACGACTGCTTTTTCCTTTCTTGATTTTGCGTGTTTATTTACATAGGCGCTTACAATTTACATTGTCTGATTAAAAGATAATATTGTTAAATTATGTAATAACATTTTATAATTTGTACCTATAATTATGTTTTAGGACTGATGAAGAAGCTAGATAGGACAAGCTAACGGAGGTACTATTTAATTAAGCTAAATAATATTTTTATTATCGCGATTGTAATGATTCAATTGTAACTTGATTAGCATAGTGACTAGATCTATTCGGTAATAATTCAGGTACACATTTTGTTATGAATTATAAAAAAAAACGCAAATAGGCCAAACTTGACAATCAAGGTCCAATTGAAACTGAATTGAAGATTAGCAAATTGAGGCATTGATAATAATCGACAAAGCAAAACCATCTTTTGATAAATGCATGAAACTATTAATTATACTGATTTTATTTTAAAAACCTTAAAAGCACTTGAAGAAATGTTATTCGATTTCGTATCACAATAAGCAGTTTCTGACGACACTAATTTTGTATTGAGTTGACCTATTACGCGAAATTAAAATAAAACTTAATGTACCTATTCAAAGATCTGGGTTACTGTTGCTTTCCATATCATACAGTCATTCAAAAGAGCATCCATTCATTTACCTACTATTATTCAATAGGTAGGTACTTTGCAGGAGCCGTTCAAGTTTTAGTTAATCAGATTCATCAAAAATATTTACCCCCAAATCTCCCTTGTCAGCAAAATAATGCAAAGCTCTTACCCCC
>LGAG01001308.1:218888-229530 GCA_001278395.1 Lerema accius
ATCGCGTTTAATAATGACCGAATAAGTCGTGATGCTTTTCAATGCGATATTTTTAATTTTGGAAAGTGAAGACACTTAAATAGCACCTTTTGATTGCCTTCGGGGTTTATGAAAATATGAGATATTAAAAGCGTTAAAAAGCACTAAGAGCATTTATTAATGTGAGGAATTGTGGTATAAGACCGCAATGGGGAAAATAATTTCTCGATTGTGAAGAGTTTTGAGTTAAAATTTAATTAGTGTTACAGATGGCGCTATGGGTAAAAATAAAGCTAACTTAAGCATTAAAATATTAAGCTAGGTAATACACAAATTACGTTCTGAAAATTTACTTATAATGTTTGTACTTAATAGGTACCCAAAGCCACAATACTGATTTCGTCTTTTCAAATTGTATGTAGATAGGTAGGTACGTTACCTAAAAACAAACGTTCTATATAAAATCAAACATAACCTCTCCCCTTAGCCAATAAACAACATCGGAAATAGAACACCTTTTTATCGATTTTAACCAATTAAATAAGACCCGACCCAAACTCGCACACCCCACAGACCTTCTAAAGCACATAATTACCCAAAACCCAGTCGGCTGAACAAAGAACCGGTAAAAAATAATCGATTATAGTGATATCGATTATATTAACTTATCTAAATCAATATCTTGGTTGAAAGGTGTGCCGTTTAAGGTTTTTTCAAATGCGATTACAAATTGTTCTTGCATCTCACTTAGGTAGGTAGGTACATTACGTAAATTAAGGCAATAGGTAGGTTATTACTGTATAAAGGTACTAAAATGGTCATAGTACCTAGGTAAGTCCTATCTACCTATTTCTATTTATTTCGAATCCTAATCCTCAAGCCCACTTTGAGTTTTAAAAAGCTATTCGCATTTTGTAAATCGACATTTCCATGGAATAATTTCCAATAGATATGTGTGGTTTGATATTATTATATTATACAGGATATATTAAATTTTTTTTTTGGCAGAATCGAGCTCATAGCATTGGTCTCTCTTAAAAAAATAGAGGATTAAGTCACACATGTAGCTCGAGTGGGGTTAAACTTTTGAGTGTGTGACACATTGGTGAAGGTTACATAGTATCCAACCCAAAAGTCAAAAATTAGTAGGTAGCCTACACAGAAGCCTCGAATAATAATTATTAAAAAATATGATCACTTTATTTGTGTAGGGATGATTCAAGTAGTACAGATACACTCCCATACAACACCGATAGTAAAAACATGAAAAAATGTATAGGTAGGTATAGTCCGCGACAGGTTGAGATGGCAATATTCTAGTGATACGGCATCACTTTCTATATAGGTCTATATCTATAATTTTTCCACGCAAAAAATTAATAGTAACGTTTACGTTACGTTTACAAAGGTCTAGGTATTAAATTTTGTTTATGTTACTTGAGACATCGAAATTGAATATTAAAACTACAAAAGAGTGATCATAACCGCAAGAAAAGCTACATATTAATATAATAGCAGGTTGCAAATAGCTGGGTGTAATTATAAAGTGCATTGAATGTTACAATGTATGCTTGTGTTAATATTATGAACGCGCCAACTGGAACAGTGCGTTGTCGTAGGTACCTACCTGATATGTTATTATGTGGGACACTTTGTTATTTTATTGCCCATATAATTAATTATAACTGCATGTATGTAACATACCTACTAATATTAGTATTTTTTTTTTGATGTTGGTCAAAGTTTCCGATTTGATTTACTAACAGGAGCAGTAGGTACCTAACGGTAAAAATAAATTTTCTTTTTCTGCAATCTCAGCTAGCTTATTCAGTCCTAGTTTTACTAAAGTAAGAAATAAGGATATTATAAGTTAAAGAGAATTGAAGCATCTAACTGGGTCACTCAAATTCTTAATGTGTGTTTTAAGCAGACCCGTTATTTAAAAAAAATCGAGTTGGTTTTGCCTGCAAGAGAATTTTTTTAAGAAAATATAACACAGATTAATCATTAATTTAACATAGATTAACTAGCACCTCGTCGGTGCCACACACCATGATTTACTTTTTATGTCATTGGTTGTCACTTTTTTATTAATTTTCCCGCCTTGTCATACGTCACTGTCAATCACTAGTCATCATCAGTGCTCGTAATCACTGCAACTCACTTAATGTAAGCTCGTCATAAAGCGTCAATGTAGTTCTGTCAGCACAATGACGGTCTTACCAGCGCCATTTGATACAGCTTACGAATTTATATTCTGTCAGCAAAGCATTGTGTAATAACATGACGAGAAATAAATCGTATTATAATAACTACATAATTAAATATATTGGCTATAGGAAACCAGAAACAGGAAGAAAATTCAAAATGGCGAACAATCATTTATGAATTTTCAAATTTCGAACGTCAAAATGACATTACTTGTCTGTCATCAATCGGTCAATAACTATTACTAATAAAAGAAAACAGGAAGAAATCAAACAGCGAACGATCAGACATCAATTCAAACTTCGAACGTCAAAACGACGCGATAGTCATCGTCAATCGGTCAATGAGTGCATTATGTGAAATGCCAGTAAATTTCGCATCAAGTTTTGACTCCCGTAACATTACAGTAATGTTCACCTCACTGTCACACGGTATTCACACTAGGTGATTTATTTCCCACTTGTGTTGTGTCACACAGTTCACTCTGTTGGTGGGCTGACCTAACGCGGGTTATCCCTTGCAGCAATGCATTCATCTTAGATCTGGCTATTGTGTTACAATGTAGTGTTAATTTATAATTACTTCCTGGTAGTCTTATCTTTAGTTAGGTGTAAAAGGTAGTATTGCAAATACCTAATCTTGAAGTATGTGTGTGTTACTTGGAGTCACTAAAATATTACATAGATAAGCTATCTTTTAGTAATCATCCCGTAATTAGGTACCTACCCCCTCTCCCCGTGTTCCGTTTCGTTCTACAATACCTAGTTTATTTATAATTATATTTCAGGCTCAAGTAATGAAATTTTATAATTACTATACCTACTAGGTAGGTGTATTTCGTCCTTAATGATCTATTCGTCCTCAAAAAAGTGTACGTACCGTGCTAAATTTAAAGTGTCGTTATCGTTTTTACGGCAATTATTTGCTGTCTCATTGGTATTCTAAAAACAGGCCAATTGGGTCATTTTCGCGTCTTTACCACCGACCGCTCTTACGCTAATATCTGGTGCCTTTTGTATAATAACATTGATTACTGATATTTAATTATAATTACAAGACTTCAGGGACGATAAAATGCATATCGTATTATTATTATGTAGGGTATATTTTTGGCGATTTTTAAGGAGTCAATGACCAAGCATAATTGCCTATAAAACCACAATCACATTTGATTCGGTATTCAAATGAGTTCGAAATTCAAATCAAAGTCAACGAAAGGCACGCTTAAAGCCTTTATTTGATCAGATTGTAGGTACACGAAAATTGAGTTCTGTAATCGTGTAAGTTAGTCATACTTGGTCGGTCTTTGTCGGGCTTAGTCGGGCTTGGTCGGGCTTGGTCGAGCCCAACGTCAATTTGGGGCAAAATAACAGCGTTTTCAAAAGCCCCGGCGGTTTATTTACAAAAACAGGCCTATAATTCTGAGCTCGGGGTGTCCGGCCAAATGTGGGGTTATTAAATAATGAACCGCTGCCGAATGCTTTAGTATCTTACACCGCATTCGACGCGTCATGGTGCGCCTTTCAATTGATAGAAGTTAGAACGCAACATTAGTTCAGGGTTATAAAAAAAACAACATAAATCTACCTACTGGTTTTAATTAAACGTTGAGCTTTGTTTGGTTTGATAAATTAATGTTTTAATAAAAATATGAATACATAATAAAATTGTCAATCTAAATAAAGTACAAATACCTAGCATTTTATGTTATCGAAAAAATAGTATCTCCAATAACAAACGACTGCCACCTTTTTTGTAAAACATAATAATTAATTATTGTAGAGATTTTATGCATTTTTACTACAACATACTAAATGTGCAACCCACGAAGAGCGCAGTTTTTTTTTAATTAGATAAAACATCTTTTGATGAGCATATTATTATACACTAAAAAGGTGCACCCTATTCAGTCGTGCGTACTATACAATCATCTACAGATGGACAAGAGATAGGACGCGATGAAGGTGTATCCGAATGATATAATTAAATTAACCGAGGTCGCATCACCTGCCTCGCTCTAATGCATAACGATAAAACAGGACAACATCTAAATATACAGGATAACTTCAATATAATAGTTAATATTGGAAAATAACAAAACAAGAAAAAAAACATTTCTGAATACCTGTTTTACAAACGAAAATTGTAACGGATAAAGATTTAAATTTTTCTGCAGACCTATAATAATTACATAAATATATCTACGTTAGGACAATAAATAATAGGTATTAGGTATTACCTATAGATTACCTATACCATTAAAGTTCGTTTTCTTCAAATTTGCGTGTAGGTAATATTACCTATAGGTTTCTACTTTTAAACCTTAGATAGATTGGTTTTAATGAAATTTGTAATAACACTAGTTTTTCAGTAGATAGGTACTTATTTTGATAGAAATAATTGTAAGTACGTAGCTTAAATTATGCACTAAATGATACTCAGATGTAACTTTATTGTTAGTACAAATAAGAATCTCTTAAATAAACAAATTAGCAAATCCTTAATTTTGATTCATACCACCAATAGAGTTCGATATGAATTTCGTATTTACCCAAATAATTGCTTTTAACACGGAAGCTATTAATATTAATGGTAGTAACAAAATAACGGACTAATTAAATGAAACGTTAGCGAATTAAATTTTCTAAACATACGGCAAGGGCGCCCCATCAGTTTCCAATTTAATAAAAGCCCATTCACAATCAATTAGTCAGCGATTTCTTTTCTCGCATTATCGGTGTAAAAGCAGTGTATAGCCGCCTTAATAATGGCAGGAGCTTTTTGCTTTTTGCCTCCATTTTTTTACTTCTCCTTTTCATAATGGGGGTAATATAACGTGCCGGGACTGACACCTTGGCGGACCCCACAAGAGGTTGTATAGGAATAATTTGTGGGCTAATAAAATATAATAATCCTCAACAGTGGACCGGTAGTGTCGACGGGTAGGACGTAAATGAGTTTTTTCTACTTAGAAACGCACCTTTCGACGTAAATGCGCTTTTAATTGTAATATGATAGTCAAAGTGTTGAAGGAGGCTATTTTTGTGTCATAGCTCTAGGCTGTAGTGCGACGAGTGGAAAATAATTAGCTGCTTTGTGATACGTTGCAGTAGACTATAGGTAGACAAAAGTTATTTTAAATAATACTTTTTTAATTTAATAAAAAGTATGACGAAACCTTAGATACACAGCAATAAACCTCATAACTATAGGTCATAGGAATTTAGAAAAAACATAAGTGCAAAAATACGCAAATCATCAAAAAATGTTTTCTTTAAAAACACACATTTTATTTTGCTTTATTGATGCTAAAATGTAAGTTTTAAAACTTGTAACTGTCAAACTAATTTATAATGATAATGGCATACCTAACCATGAGCTTGTTTCATTGCTATAGAACTAAAATTCTACGCAAAACCACTATCAGTATTTTACAGAATTAGCCTCAACGGCCACACAAAGTGTAGTCACGGCGCAACTAGAAATCCTAAACATTATTAACGGCCCCTACGTAACTACGATCATTATTCCGATTATATCGCATAACTATACATAATGTCATACTCAGCCTATGCTGTTCATAGATTTAGATAATAATATCTACTTGTCATGGCCGTACAAACGTGTACAGCAAAATGAAATCATATCGTTAAAATAATCAACTATGTACCTACTTAGATAACGTATTCAATAAACTCTTTATATATATTTAATAGCTCTATTTATTGTAGTTTGCAACAAAGCAATTGTAAGTATAAATTATGAAGAGTCCCTAATTATACACATTGAAGTCAAGCGCGCCCATTCATCTAATGCACGGGCTGTAATGATATAGATATTTCTCCCAACAATACAAGTATCTCATAATGTCCCGCGGTGTACGGGGGATGTTGAAAAAATATTATTTCCGTTGAATACAAGAAATGACTTCCTCAATCAACCATCTAGCGCCGAGTACCAATGACAAATGACTAGTTTTCCGTTTAATATGTTAATCTTGTAGCATATGGAGCATAGAGAATTCCCGCCTCTTTTGGCGTCCGTTCCAATTTCGAATACCCATTGTTAATAGCTGTGATGTCTTCTTTTGTGCCAGCAACAATGGATTTTTTGCAATATCCGTGTAAATTGCGCTTACAATTTTGCTTTTTTCAAAGGGACCGGAATGACTGAGTGTAAGTTTAAGGTCTTTAAGAGCTCATCGATTGGTTCTGTTATTTTATTAAGTGGTTAATTTTTGTAAATACCCCTCATTAGGTTAGGGGCTTCGGATATCATTCGTTTTGTGCCAAATATTTTATAGTCATCAGTCTTGACTGAAGGTAAGTTTGTTGATTTTTATGATGGGTTATAGATCGATATTTAGGTTTATTTATTGACTTTATTATATAAGTTTGAGATTGTTTTTTTGTTGTAGTTTGTCTTATTTATTATTAGATAGTTCTAATTGCCAATGATACGTTACGATTTATGTTTATTTATTTATTTAAAATAAATACCATTTCTTAGTTTTCCCTAAATACCAGTGTCTCTATAATAAAACTACCATGTAACAAAAAATAAACAGGCATTGGGACTGTTTCCTCCATTGTTTTATTTAAGGTAGGAATTAGTCCCCTTTTAAAATTTCTGATCTTTATCCAACCACAATCAGACTAATTCGACGATGGCAATTCCAAAATTATTTTTTCAAAAACAGAACATAAATGCCATTGACAATAAAAGACGCGCGATTTAATGACAGGGCGTGTGCGCAGGCGCAGATGCGCCGTTCAATAATCTTTCAATTATTATCGCCGGTCTGCAATCATTGCTTAACCACCTTCCAAATAACAGGCCGATAGCTCGTGTTAGCATATCTCTTTGTCTTCGGTATAATCAATAACCAATGGGTGTTATCTTCTTTTGACCTAGGGCTGCCATCATCTGAATTGCCGGACAAAAATTTTACAAATGCCGGACATTTGTGCAAAATAATTTTTTTCCTCGTATGTTAATAAAAAAATATATGCAATGAAAAACATAGGTACCTTTACTACGTAAATTCGAAACTTTTACAGTTTGACGATGTCTATCAGATGTTTATAGATAGGTGCTATTAGATATGGATTTTAATTTGTTACCTACTTAATTTTCAATTGGTCAGAATTTCCCGGACACTGAAAGTACCTACCTATCCAAAATTTTCCCGGACGCTTGTTGCGAACACCCTCAACTTGGACATATCCCGGATAACCCGGACGGTTGGCAACCCTATTCAGAGCTATGTCATTATTGTCAATACTAAAGATGGGTTGTCAAACAATTTTTTGTTTTCGCATTTCACGGGTTATTGTTTTCAGAACTGTACTTTAGGGATGTAAAGGAAATTTTAATGTAGACAAGGTTTTAAAGACCCTGTAAAATAATGATTTAATTCCTCTACAGATTTAGTAGGTAGGTACACAATTATAGAATAGTACCTACAATCATGAATGGTAGTCTACATAGGCTAAAACACTTTATCCAAAACTCAATTAAATAAAAAAAAACACTTAATTTGAACCTGTAGGTAAGTCAAATCACTAGCTTTTTCCGTACCGAGTTTTGATCATAAAAAATAAACTTAGGTAGGTACTAGGTTTGATATGTACCTAACTACACCTATGATAATTTCGATGCAGCTCTAAGCAATGACCATAACAGTTTATAAACATCAATAAACTCAATGCAATTCACTTCAGTTCCAACGATCGACTTTCTCAACGGAACCGAAGGAAATACCGGGAAACCGATGAATAATGACTCGCATTCAATTTCCTTTTACAAATGGCTTTCATCACATAGGCTATTTAGTTATTAGGTATGATATGTCATTACAGAGATGTGGGTGATACTTGTAGGTGTTTGTGTGATTAAAGAAATGTGTAACTGTTATGGAGATAGGAAACCGGATCGAAAAGACCCGGTACTACGGCAGTAGAGATACCTAGATACGTGTTCCCATCCCTAGCGGGAGTTTGACTGTCAAAAATTTACAGCTATTTTGCCGCGCTTTCGTTGTTTTAAGAAGGGATAGAGCAGAAGAGTACCTACCTGAATAATACTCTATAGTAGGTACCCGTAGTCGACAACTAAATCATCATCATCAATCATTAAAGCCCATAAAACTGTCCCACTTCTGGGCTCGTGTCTTCTCTTACAATGTGAGGGTGTAGGCCATACCTAGTCTACCACGCTGGCCAATTGACGTACCTACTAACCAAATAGACAATTGAAATGTATTTATAGAGCCATTTATTTTTATACAAGTATTTTTATCTTGTTCTTTGCTTTAGACAGTATTACGGAAATATGTAAGTCTTAGTTCAAAACACCTAAGTATAAGTAGGTACCCATATAATATTTCACGCTGCCAATAAACATTTTGTGAAAGAGCTGCAGCCGACGAAACAAGAGCCGATGAATAGATATCAAGAGCCGCAGAATCAACTCACTGACCTATCTATCTATTAATCAGTGTTTATTACTACTTAATCCTTTTATATCTTTAGCACACATCAAAGTTAGGTTAAGCCGTTAAGGCAAGGTTAAAGGTTAAGAACAATAAAGTGTACCGGTTCCTATGTTAGTAGGTAACCTGCTAGAGTTTAATACAAATTTTTATCAGAGCGTTCTAAAACGGATACAGATCTCATGACTATACCTATATCATATCCTGAGATTCACGAATAAACAAACAGACCAACTAATTCTAAATAATACCTGGTCGCTTGTGGATCCAAACTACACCAGGATCATCGGCAACGTAGTGCCAGTTTTAAAGAATAGGCCTTTAAAGGTCTGTCTAGAAAAACATCATAATATTACAGTATTTCAGTAACTAGATAAATAAACCTTGCTAAATAAGATCCTAATAGAACTAATAGAAAATCTACCTAACCTAGGCATTTAACTTGGTCACTAAACTTATAAATAATTATGATAGGTAGCTATTTAGATTGACGTTGATTTAATGTTATTTGTAGGCCGACAAATACCTAATGATGTCAATATAATTCTAGTTAGAAACGCTAATCTTGGATCAATTGCGTTAATCTTAGACCCAAGTTCTTGGTTTAGAGTTGTGGGCGTTAGAAGAGAATCCTAATCTTGGCAAGGTAATGATAATAAAGTTATTTTAGGTAATGTGTTTATTAATATGTCATTACACAAGGTTTTATCAAGCTAAGATTTTCCTTCTTTATTGTGCCGGAGATGATAAAAGAATGTTTGAAAAATAATGTCTCTTGTCTTAGAGAAATAGTAATTATAGTTATAGAACACGCTAATAGTAGTAGTAATGGAAATAAACGGCTATGAAGTGTGAAAAATAGCGCCTCATGTAAGAAAAATAACAATTCTGATAAGCCTAAACTAGGCCGCATAAAATATAAGGATAAAGTTGAGGACATTAATTACAAATCTTTGAGCATTTTGCTTTAAACTTTTAAAACAACGTAAACGTAGTTCAAAGAAATTAAGCTTCTGGAAAAGAGTTCTAGAAAAACATCAAATAACATCCTTTAATAAACAAACAAACGTTGCCTGCAGTAAAAAACAAAAGAATGTCTTACCTCCATTGTCAGCATTATTAGCCTCGAAGGTCTTGCTGGTCATGTGGAACAGGGCATCGAGAGGCGTGTGGGGAGCATTAGAACCCTGCTGGGGAGCTCGACGCGGCTCCGAGCAGCAATCCGAAGCAGACGACGATCTTTCCGAAGCAGAATCGCAGCATTCAGCCGGTGCCATCTCTCGTGGCCTCAACAACCCCAACGCTGCCAACCTCCAGCGCTCCCCATCCAACAACGCCGCTCCAGCCAACCGCTGCAGCCGCTGCAATCGCTCCAACCCAGACGCATCCCACGGGCGCACTATACGCGGCGGAGTACGCGGACTGTGCGACAGAATGTCCAGAATAGAAAAACTTTTCACGCCTTCGCCTCGTCTCTCCTCCACCGGCTCTGAGGCCATCTTCAATCTCTTCAGCGGCCTGAAATAGTCCTGCGGCGATGGCGACCTCGAAGGCGCCGGTGACGGACGCCCAACACTGATATCGTCTTCGGAACAGCTGTGCCCGGACATCGACTCCTCCTCCATCGTTCAATTCACATCCATCACACAACAGTCACAGTAAATATCGGAGGCTGTGTTTATCACGACGGATAGCGCGGGTGACGCGGGATACGGCTGACGGGTCGACGCGCCTCGGTCAACTGACGTGGCGTGTGACAGCCCTGGGCCGGGCGGAGGCGGTGGGCGTGGTTTCTTTGCGGTCGGCCAATGGGATGCGAGCGCGTTATTACGGGCGCATTTCGATTGGTCGGCGGCGAGGCGCTAGGAACGACGGGTTGTCACAATCGGCGCTCCAATAAAACTTTTTAATCCGGGCCTGGATTGGGGGGCGAGATTCGTGGTGTGATTAATTTAGCTCGCA
>LGAG01001308.1:235597-261274 GCA_001278395.1 Lerema accius
CTATGCTCTCCTAAGATACATCCTTTAGTAAAATCAAATAGCTAAATAAACGAAAACCGTCACAAGATCAAAACAAGATACTCCATATTCGGAACTTCATCAATATTCCATAATATTCATCAATATTCTTCCAAAATCGTTCGCGTTGAAGTGTCGACATGACTGTGTGACAATGTGACAGCGTGTCACTCGACGGTGACAAAGCCAATAGAGCCATCGGACATGGGTAATCACTGCCATTGTAACACTGCAGATGTTACAACACTCGAGTGACCATGGTGTGAGTTTACGGAACTTTATGGACAGGGACGGATATATCTAAGGGCTTTTTGGGGTTTAGCCCAGGGCCCTGTGGCAACGAGGGGCCCCGAGGCCCGTTTAAAAATCAGAATTATAGGTAATTAAAATCGGTTTTAAAGTTCAATTCAAATAAATATTTTTATGAGCGGATTTTTTGTCCTGATACCTTTACAATATATTACTATAGAAAGCAGTCCCCCTCCCTAAGTGGTATTTCTTAGGGCCCCACATAGTCACGACCCACTCCTGTTCATGGGAATATAGAAGATAGAAAAAGAGCTTATTTGACTTTTCGGTTCACCTGTAAAAAATACAAATAAGGCTTGAAATATAAGATAAATAATAAAAAAAGTAAATTCAAAAATTATATAGTCTATGTCACTATCATTAAGCTGAATTTATATCACTTCATATTATCTATAATCTATCAATGCGTATGCAGTAAACCTTCTCAAAGACATGGACATACACACTTAGGTACTCACGCTCGGAAAAACATTATCCTCCCGCTAGCGCAGTCGGGCAATATATTTCGACTCTTCAAAATAAGTCTCAGTAAAGTTGTGGTCACAGACACCCTACACTCGACAATACGGGCCTGTTTAATTATGTGTGACCGATGTACTTTATTTAGTGTCACCATTCAGTCCGTGATAGATAGATGAGCTGCATGGGACCGAATGAATCTCTAATGGAATCATGCTTATGGCTTCAATGGGTTAGGTGCGAATGATGATTGATTAAAGATAGTTGTGATCACAACTTAGGACATTTTGGGGCCCTTGAGACACGGATTTAGGGCCCTGTCGGAAGATAAAGAAGAAACAAATTGTAACCTCCTCATATCTTTTTGGATCGATTATTTGAATTATTTCCTAAAACTCTCGTTTATTTTAACATGAAATATAAATTTTAGCGTTCACTTTCCTAAGTTGTATTGTAAAAAAAAGGCGACGAATTGGGAACCTCCTCCTTTTCTTTGAAGTCGGTTAATAAAATAGTCTTAAATTGACTTTAAATATTTATTATTTTACAATGAATACTAAGTATGAACGTTTTAGATTATGATGCCATGTAAAGAGTTCGTGGTCAGACCACCCAGGTAAAACTCAGATGAAGTTAAAAAGCTTTACAATTAGATACCTACTATTGATCGATCATTTATATTCAATGTTGACATCTTATCATTTTGTTAACGAAAGCTTAGTACTGTGCTTCAATATGTGCAGCTTATACGTGTAAACCAAATATATCCACACAAATGTATCGTATCCATTACTGGTTTAATTAGCATATTTTAATAATGCTTCAATCAAAACCCGTAATGTATACTACCTGAGCCGAAGAAACCGGATTCAAATGTTGAAAATAAAAGTTCGTTGTAAAGGTATCCGATTCTTTTGTGCACCTCAAAAGAACCATAATGTGACACTCGTTGATGACAGATGACCGACTCACAGCCGATATCACTTATTTATAAACAATCCCTTCAACCTAAAATAACACTTGACACCTTATAATAAAGTCCATATAAGTTTAGCAAGACAAATATTTACTTTAGAAAGAGGTTTTGTAAATTTAGTAATGGATCTTAAATACGGAGGCGCTAAAAGGTGGTCTTTTAAAAGTACATATTTATTTTATTTGGAACAGGCGTTGGCTTTATAAAGATGTTGGCTGTTGTTGGCTTTTGGCTGTTGGCTGTTCGTTTGACTGTAGCTGTGAGAATTAGCGGAGAGTGTTTAAATTTAACTGTTATAACGTAAAGGACCCATTTGTTTGCGTCTACCTGCTTACGACGATAGGGTGGCAAAATATTTGATGTTTATACGGCTAGTAGCTAAAGGATGTGAACGACAAAGTTGCATAGTTTTTATGAAAATATGTAGCTTATAAACAAACAAACGTGCCACAAGATTATGGTCAACGTTTATGCTCAACGTTTGCCTTTTTTAAAGGTTAAAATCTAATCATTTTATTTCAGATTTCTCCATATTATGTCTGTTAGTAATACAGTTTGCCAAACATCTAGTGTTAGTAGGTAAAGTAACCCTATTGATTAAAAATAAAATAATAATAATAATAAGGGTGTGTGTAGATATTTAACAAATTATACTGTAATCGAAGGCCCAAGAACTAAAAAAAAAGAATAAAAAGAGTGGTCTACCTATGCAACTCACCAAGTTCCTTCTAGTTTGAATAACACCAAACGATACTTCAAGGTACACCCATCAGCGATGCACTTTACAATGCTCTAATAGGTACGTCATCCCGAGCAAAAGTAAAAGGTAAATCCATTCAACAATCACAGTTCTGCCTTCCATAGTTTTGTCAAAATGAATGAATCCTCCTTTTAACACCTAATTCAAATGGAAATGTAGAAAGAGTCATAAGAACAATTAAAAACCCTTTAAAAATGGGCCAGGAGTTTTGCACGCTGATTCGCCGCATTCACACTCAAGAAAAGCTTTCAAGGAAGAGTCGTTCCAATTTAACCCTTCAGTTCTCAATGAATCTTTTGTAAATTGGCAAAATGGTGATCGTTGTATGAATAAAACATTCATACATCGCGGTATTCGCTGAGTGAACAGAGAGCGCCCATTTTGCTAATGCAGTCTCATTTCAGGGTTAAACGCCACTCTATGGGGGCTAAAATGTTACTGCCGATGTTGCAAGGAAATTCTAAGTAACGCCATACACTCATGGCTCCACGCAGGTAAGGACAACACTCAAATTCAAGAATACACACAATTTATCTGTGTAATGTTCATTTATTTGGCACGCTCTACCGTTCAAACAAATTGACTTGGATATGGATCTATAGATGTCATTGGATTTGTTTGTTATTGTTTTCTATATTGGAAGTGGACATAAGCTATAAAACATAATTATATTACCTATTTTAATATCCCCGATTCTGGTAATCGGGATCTGGGGGCACAGCAGTGCGTCCGCCAAGTCCAGCAAAAAAAAAAACCATTTATTTTTGTGTTAATGATTACTTATTTCCTAACTCTACATAATCTATGAAAGCCTTTTAGTCAACACTTCATGTCAATCACAACATAGGGTGAGTAAGGGTGAGTATCCATTGCACTTAAGGCGTCATTTTAGCGGCTCAGTTGAGCGATTAGCGGTGGCTGTGTCGCTCTCATTACAGCGGGCCCTAATTGCGCCACAGCACATCTCAAACGCGCCGCCCGCTTTCATCTCGCCGCCGGCTGCGGACACCGTGCGGGCGGACGCGATTAGCGATTTTGTTTTACAGGGAAAGTAACATTTTCTTCCTTAACAAATAAATATTAGGGTAAACGCAAGTACGAATTAAGCAAGTTTACCCTACAATATGGATATTTAATATTTGGTACGTAATAAATTAATAATTTTGAATTGACCTTATTAGACTGAACAATATTTTTAATCTATTGCAAGTAAAGTTAATTAAGTATGTGCTCATAACAGTTTTGCAATGTATAAGAAGAACAGTGAATTTGAATAGCAAACCTATCTACATATAATTTCATTAAAGAAGTGATATTTTAACTACCTACGAACCTGAAGGGTCCGCGGATGTTAGTGCCTATTTTTCATGTAGGTTGATACTGTTAATAAATATTTAGTTAATAATATATGTAGGTATTGTATAACCTTTTAAAGTATAACGAGTACCTACTCACGATCCTCGGTCTCGCCGTGACCATGATCCATGTAGGTACCTAATTGGATCGAAATATCGAAATATCACTGCTAAATAAATAGATCGTAAGTAGGTACTCGTTATACTTTAAAATGTTTAATGTCCGCGATGATAAAAGTTTAAAAGTGTTTATTGTATAACCTACGAGTATCTAACAACAGAGAGGTGCGTCGGCATCAATTTGAAACTTCAATTCCTTCTTTACTTCCGCTACACCCTATCACCACGCACACACCATTAGTCCATATTATTATGTAGCCAACAAACCTTTTATATCGGACGGTACATTTAAATTTAAGCATTGGAAATGATTCGTAGACATCGATACTGTTGTACGGCATTTCGTCGAGCGCACACGTAACTTGGTTTCAAGATAATTACCTTTATTCATTTATTACTCTCATAAAAGTTAAAAGGTGATCTTAATTGCGCTCTATTAGCAAGCCAAGACTGATATGGCGGGATTTAAATTGTTTAAGTAACAAGGGTCTGTCATTTATTTGTGGAGATTTAAATTTCAATCGATGTTCACTCCCAAAATTTCCTTGAAAATTCGCCTAGACATTTAGGTACACAAGGACTCCCTGTGTAGCACATTATTATAAACATCTATTCAGCGGTGATTCTTATAAACAATTGCCTCAGCCGGGATTAAACCGAGAACCCCTCCAATTACAGATGAGTTACTAATTTTACCAACTAGACAAAGGTCGTCAACTTAAATGTCGTCAATATTTTTTACAAATTTTGATATTTTATACAGTACTAGAGAAACGGGCAGATACTTTTTAGAAACATTTATTCTGTTTTGGTTTATTTAATTCCTTTAGTCTTCAATATCAAATATCTAATATATTAACCCAACCTTAAATTTTCATTACGCATCCATTTGGAAAACTTTTGCTGTAACGATGTTTCAATAATCTTAGTAGTTTAACTTACCTTGAATTACCTACCTCAACAATAGCACCACCTACCAGGTCAATTTATGGTCCTAAACCATACTCTATCCCTCTCGAAAATAACAACATTCCCACTACTTAGGAACGTTATTAATTCGTTAAGTTTCCCATAGAATATGGAAGCGAGCATACCTCTCATTAACAAATTCTATTCATTCTCAACTCAGGCCACACACTATGCCTTCAAATAACGTGATGGTTACTGGTATAACTCCATTAGTTTGAAATAGGATTACAAGACGATAACTCGTTTATTCTTACGTCTCTTTTTAACATTTAAACAGAACAAGTGATAGAATGAGACGCATAGATATATCTAGGTATGTTGTTAGTTGCGAATAACATATCAGTCCCAATCTTTATCTGATCGCGTAGTCGTATTTGATATCTTTGTGTCAATGAAATGTTGCAAAATAAGGTAATTTTGAGTTATTATGAAGATAAAAGGAAAAACAAAAAATTGTGCAGACTTCGAAGTTCAAAATAGGTTTCATTTAATTTTTTTAACGAACTGTTAGGATGGTGCTCCGTGGGGTCCTTTTGAAATAAAATGCACTCACTTGGTATGCTACATTTTTATTGGACGAAATTACAAATGTGTAATAATGTCGACTGTGACTGATTTACTGACTAAATTCTACTGCTACAACACTTTTTATTAAAGTTGCGTTAAACAAATGTTGACTCGGCAAAATAGATATATAACAGAACCTATCAGCTCTATTTTAAGTTCACTAACTAACTAACCTAAAAAAATGAAGAAGATATTTTAATAATATAATTTTAAAGTGTTCTTATTTTAAAGTTCTTTATAGAACTCTGCCATTTACAATCTTTTTTATTTATCCTTCATCAATAAAAATGTTATGTAACCTTATAGACCGACATAGTAATATAAAACATTAGATATTACTGCTAATTACACATAAAACACTGATATCATAAAACCTATGAAATACACCGTAAGGTTTCCCATTCATACCTATGGTTGGACCACACACCTTATCCATTCGGGCCCACGTAAGATGGTACTATGATTAACACTATTAAACTTAATATCACTACGAACAAATATAACGGAGTAGCTCTTAGTTTATCAGTTAAAATGAAAACTTAGTGAATTTAGTCGTAGTTAACAGTTTGATTCGAATTTTTAGCCAAACATTAGTTGGTAATGTAGTTTCGTTTACTGAGCAATTTTCTCAATGAAACCAAGAGAGTACCGTTTTCAGATTTGGAACGAAATTAAAAGAAAATTAAAAGAAAAGCTTCTAAATTTGAAATAAAAAAAAGAAGGAAAGCTCATTGGCCTCATTTGAGGTTCAAACTATTAATGGCCCTCTTACCACGAGTTTCTCGTCATAACTGACGAGGCCTAGAGCATATTCCACGCTGCTTCAGTCCCAGATTGGGGGACACTTAAGGGACAACCCAATTGGAAGTTTTTATGCCGCTGTTGCGGTCGTTGTATTGAGCGCTGAAGGAATTTTGCCACTAGATATTATAATAGGAGGCCTAGAGCATATTCCACACTGCTTCAGTCCCAGATTGGGGGACACATAAGGGACAACCCAATTGAAAGTTTTTATGCCGCTGTTGCGGTCGTTGTATTGAGCGCTGAAGGAACTTTGCCACTAGATATTATAATAGGAGGCCTAGAACATATTCCACGCTGCTTCAGTCCCAGATTGGGGGACACATAAGGGACAACCCAATTGGAAGTTTTCATGCCGCTGTTGCGGTCGTTGTATTGAGCGCTGAAGGAAATTTGCCACTAGATACCTACCTATTATAATTCTGCAACCTTCTTGAGTGATTGACTGATGAAGCTCATGCAAAAAGTATGCTTTGTAGTAGAATTTTCTTTAACATCGTTGTGATTTGAAAGTTCATGAAACCAAAAAGCGACAGTAAACAGAGACAGATATATAAATTACGTGGGAGAAAATGAGATAGGAAACATTATACAGCGTTTCTACTTGACTAGTAGATGGTAGCAAGGGACTTTCTTACTAGCGACATCTATTGTCATGTTTGGAGTACTGTTTTGTCAAGTGTTGAAAACTTTTCCTACAGTGACATCTATTAGTAAAACCTAATATAAATTTTGTATGGAATGAGTAAATTGTTACAAATTGTGATACTAGGCGACGCTATATGTTATATTTGATATAATTCTGGATATAACTAGCTTATAGAAACGAAGTCAACTGTGCCGGCACTATTACTAAGA
The DNA here is from genome assembly GCA_001278395.1 of Lerema accius. Lineage (NCBI taxonomy): Eukaryota > Metazoa > Arthropoda > Insecta > Lepidoptera > Hesperiidae > Lerema > Lerema accius. Next base: position 242,790 of record LGAG01001308.1, read on the forward strand.
CAGTAGGTATGTCCTAAAGTGCTACTGGCATAAAGCCAATGGATTGATATTTCAAAACTACGTAATAGTAGTTAATAGTAAGATATTTAATACCGTGGCGGTTGGCATATGACCAAATGACTTAATAATCCTATACGACCAATCTCACTAGACCCCCGTTTCTGTATCAAATGTGTCTATTATGACATCTAACAAATGAATTTTAAGGAATACTGGATATTTAAATTAGACTCTTTGTTACAGATATTAGAGTCTATATTTGGTAGAGCTGAAATTCGTAATTTTCCCGGTATCAAAGCAACGAGGGGTCTCTGGATGTTGGCGTGTAATCAAAACGTCCCCATTAAGGCATCTATTACCGCAATGATATTACCTACAATTTCGTATTATGTCAATAATAATACTTTTAACCATTAACCGCGTATTTTAAGCGAAACGTGTCTTTTGTGTAGCATTCAGTTGTTTTTGAAGGGGATTCCGTAGGTAAGGAAAAACAAAAAAGGTTTGTTAGCTTCAATTTTTTCTTGTGTAGCTAATTCTTTTACGTAATTTTTATGTAGGTATTTTTGAAGTTCTTATGTTGTTTCAATAGTACAATTTAAGTAGTAAAGCCCGTAGATTCCTACAATTAATCGTGTACCTAATTAAAACATCTTATTTTTCCATACAAGTAGGAACAGAAAATGCACCTAACCATCTTAATAATGATGTTAGCAATATAGGTATTAATTTAGCTTTGCGATGAGGTTTATCTAAAAGCAAATCTTTCCATATCCTCCTAGAACTCTGAAAATATTTTATGGTATCTTTATATTATGGAAATATGAAAATATGCTGCAAAATAACGTTTACCGGGTCCGCTTGTAAGTAATTTGTGATTGTTTTTGAAATAATAAAAAATTTAGTTGCATGTGACCTCATAAAGTTTGAAAGTCTTTGTGATCACCAAAAATATAATAATACTCATTCTTCGGAACAAAATTAAATAAGGGTTGTCGGGATAACGTAACGTAACGATTTACGTTACGTAAAAAAATGATAACGTACACATATCCTGGTACCTAAAATTCCCAGCAGACTGTAAAAAAATTTGAACTCACTAATTGGTTCCGAAATGTTTACCTATATTATGAATTTTTTGGCTTAAGATTTTCTTTCTTACTCCTTGCAACTAATTAAAACAGAATCGCTTGACTAATATCATAATCTGTAATTTGCAGGCGGCGCGATCGTCGCGGGCGCCGGAAAGCTCTATAATTAAATTTCTTGTTTGTTGCTCTAATTTAGACAAATAGACACGCATCGCCGTGTCATAGCTAATTGATTTATTATCTGCGGGCATGCTTAGTCGGCTTGTAATGATTAGTTATACCTACTAAGGAAATTAGGTACGTAACGAACCGGGATGTTCTTTGGTTGTTCTTACGACTTTGTGTAGAAACTACTTAAGAAAAATGTTATTTTTAGTCTTATTTCCTTATTGCATTTAACTTTGAATAATTACTTATGTACCGATAAAAAAAATGGAATTACTTCTAAAAATTATGTCTATTGTAGGTACCTACAACCTCATAGGTCTTATACCTCTAGAGTCAGAAAAAATATTATCTAATAGACTCAGTGTTCAGAACAAAAAAGGTGAGGTCACTTTTTTTTTACAAGCTTTTATTTAGTTTCACCTGTCCCGGTGTTTGTAATCAAATCTCGCAAGCTAAATTTCACCCAGTTCCCGGTGTCCGATTGAGCTAAAATTTTACACACTAGTCCAGTCCTGATGACAATGCATGTTTATAATAAGCATGATGTGATCTGCTACCAGGATTGGCTCCAGACGATTGAACTCCTCAACGGTTAACAGTAGGGACTTGAAATTTTGCACTTTTTAACTTTTTAGTTCTTTTTCTTATTAACAAGTAATAAAAGCTTATTTAAAAGAAATATTTTAATTTGTACTTGTTTTACTATCTAACATTAGATATGTCACCCAGCACGATCTGCCGAGTAATATAGGTACCGGGAAACGTTAATTTGTTACTAACGTTATGTTTTTTTCTTTACTACGCGTATTTGTTCCGAAGACTGCGTCTATAAATTTTTTGGTCTGTGGGTTTCGGATTTTCCATCTTTCTTTTAAGGTATGAGAATCGCAAAAGAGTAAAGCAATGTACCAGGAAACGTCGTTATCATTTGATTAGTACCTACCTACGTTATGTTTTTTTCTACTACGCTCATTTGTTCCAAAGTCTCAATCTATAGGTATATTTCCTTTTTCTGTGTTAAAAAAAAATCTTACAAACGTTTAGGCATAAACATAGATTCAGTACCTAGGTACCTACCTACATGATGCCGTTTAATTTCGTAAATCAACCAAGATCGTATCGTCAAAGATTTAATAGGATAACTAATTATAATTGACTCGTTTCTTCGTAAGCTCGGCAGTGATGTCTGATGTCCGTTGTTGGCGTTAATCCAAATGCCAATTAATAACGCCAAGCCACTTGGTTGTATATCATGCGAGCCAAACGACGCGTGTAGGTATAGCTAATTAGTTGTATGTATTGCTATTAGTTGACATCAAGAATACGATTATAATGAGTATTTAGTTGAATATTTACAATAATAAGCGTGAAAAAGAATTAAAATATGTAGTATCACACATTAGGTATAATACTTTTAAAGTTATTATTAGTAGGTATACGGTCCCCTACTACGATTTTATGTGTTTTACCAAGATATGTAAGACATACGATATAAGTACCTACGTAAATAATGATTGTAGTTGCTTATTAGTAAGACTAGTAGGTAATATTGAATTAGGCTTCTAAATTAGGGGCTAGTGTCTTAGAAATTAAACTTCATTGCAACTTAACATTAGATTGTTATTGGGTTAAAAAAATTGCATTCAATAAAATCTTCATTTTCTTACTTTTAAAATATTCGCGATAAGTTCGATCGCTCAGTAAACACACGACATCTAGTGTTGAGTAGTAACACTAACAAGTATAGTACTATCCAATATATGTTTGCTGCCATCTAGTGTGGAGTGGACAAACTATAAACGTCAATTTTGACAGCCGTAATCCGATTAAATGTGAAATTATAAATTGCAACTCTTGAACCATATAACGGCGTTACTTTCACATTTGTTGGGATTAATCATGACTGACATTTCGATATTCGATTGTCAACAATGTCAACATGACGTTTCTGACATTTGCCAATAAATTGTGCTCAATGAATGAAATAAAACTAGTTGAACCAGCTCGCCGCCGTTGTCTGTCGCAGCGGGAATGTGGAGATCTCGTTTGTTGATTCCAAGTGATTGTACCTGAGTAATACGCGGCCTTATAAATTAATTTCGCCGAACAGAATGCCGCCAAGTAGCTTACGAGTCGTCTACGCGTTCGCCAGAGAAATGCACCCGAAAACAAGCGACGTTTTTATACAATACGGCACCGCTGGATTCCGTACCAAGTAAGTAAAAATATTGAAATCTTATTTTTATATGGAAGAGTTATAAAAAGGCTTTCCGAATGATTACTTAATATTTATTTTGTGGAGAATGCAAAACGACATTCGAAAGTGTCACGTCGGCACTTTGCGGAAGGCATAGCTAGGAGTCTATTCCTTTTGCATTCGTTAAATTATAAAGTACTTTGTGAGTCACCAATAAGATAGTTTATAACGGGAAGTGTTGGTCAATGACTTCACGTGATAAATGTACCAAAACAAAGATTACCCATTCCTTACTACAGATTTTGCGGAATTATTTGTACCAGACACGTAATAATTACGTATTTACCTAGTAATTAAGACCTTGCTGAGTTATAAGCTCATTAGGAGTACACGACATTGAATTAATTGCAGGAATGTTGATGATAGCAGTATTACCTATTACATACATAATTATGCCATAATTCACTGTTTACTGGGGTAATTAGGTATATCATCTGGCTAGTCAATTAATCAGTTTAATAATAAAATTTTATGGACAGAACAGTATGCAATATTAGATTCACTTCACTTATATAAATATTACCATTTAACAAAAGCAATGTTTGAATCCTTTTATTTTTATGATTAATATTGTAAATTGGCAAACACCCAAGTAATTTGAAAGAGATTCATCACTACCTTTATCTCAATATTTTATGTATTGGTGACCCATATGCATTTGTGTTTATAGTAGGTGAATATTTAAGTGTGGCTCTTCTATTTTAGTTCACTCAAAAGGGGTTACTGTGAGTTAATGATCATACTTTAACCATGCATAGTTATAGGAGAACTGAAAGCTTGTAGTAAACAATTGTAGTGTATAATATCATTACTACCATCATTTATTTTGAGGTATATGATAGGAGTTTTTGTCATGTACATAATATTGTCTTAACTTTATTTGTTTGTATTTAAAATATGTACTTGTAAAAGTCTAATTGAAATTTTATATTTTACTATTTCTGGAGCAGCATTTTGAAATAATATAGTAAAAGAATTTGTATTTTATATTTTTTATTTAGTATCTCTATATTATATTATATGGTAATTTCCTTCTACAGATTTACTAAATAAAAACAATACTATGATGTATGTTATGTGTATTAGTTGTTCAAAGAGTATTAACTACAACAAGCTCAGTTAAAAATCCTATTGTCCGATAGTTTCATTCATATCTTGTCCTTGTCTATTCCCTTAAGAATTATCTAAAGTGAATCATGTAACTGCCTTGATTATGATATTTGCATTTGTCCTATTACAAACAGTTGATATAATACAAATAATTGATGCATTGCAATTCATTAAACCCTTACTACACCATGCAAGTGATTTATGCACAGAAATGTGTACATTCATTAATAAGTATGGTATAAAATGGTCACATAAAAAATAAGTAAATTGAACCTTAACAAAATAATCTATTCAATTGTCTTTTTTACAATCTCTCAGTCTACTTTTCAATTTCATGGTTACCGATGAGATGATTATGTATTTGTTGTTACTGATGTGGTTAAACAAACTAAAGCATTAAGTATCTTGTGGATTGACAGCTATTTCAAAGACAAAAACTAGTGTAAGTTGCATTTTTTCAAACGGTAAAACCAATAAAAAAAATGCTATTCCCTATGAAGTGGTTGCCATGGACTCAGTGGGAACAGTACCTAACTAAAATTCATCATTGTATTCTCTGTATTGCTTTGAATTTAATCCAGAACCCACTGAGTGGCTATTGTATATGTGGCAATCAATATGTCATATGCTCCATTATATATTATTGTAACTTCATATAAATTTGGGCACAAAATCAATAGTAATTTGTGACCCCATTCTCCTTATATACATCTCAGATATTGTTCTTAAAATCAGATATACAAAAAATCATATAACAATGGTTTACTGTCCTTATTGTATTTATGGTGTATGTTAATGGAAAGAATCAGTATGTATAGTAAGTGTAGTCTACAGAAGGAAGACCCCTTTGATAGACAGTTAAAATTTACATTGAAAACTTTATTTTTACAATATTCCAGCCAGGTGTACAGAATAAGTCTGTAAGCTTTTGTTTGATGTTATAAATTATGGGTGAAATTCTACTGTAGTGGGGCCTCTAGTTTTGTTGTGTTTGTAAAAATTACTAAATATTGTTTCCTTATAGAATAATAAATCATTTAAATTATTCTACTAATAATACCGAACCATTTTGGGAACAACTTTTTCTATCTATAATACTATTTAAACTAGAAATCTTATGTTAATTTATATGCTAGTAGATTCTCTAATCGTAGCCTCTGATCATAATGTTATATAATTAAATATGAATCATCCTAACTTCCTTAGCCATCTATGCATAAAGATAGAGAATATGCAAATGGGTTTCACAGCATTATGACTTGACCTTGATTCACATTATATTACAACATAAAAAATAGTGTCTGTGGGTTTATTTAATGAACTGTAATGTATATAACTGAATGAATATATAATGTAGTGTAAGCTATATGAAAATATCAGTACTTTAAAATCATTTATTTCGTCTTAGGAACTAATCAAATTAACAAACATCAAATTTTACAATATGAATAACATTGTAAAATAAAATTAAAAAATAATCATTTACGCCACTACAAAAGTTCCTATTCTCGATAGACAATACCTATCATATCATCGGCTTTATGAAAGACAAATACATTATACTTAAGCCTTAAGTAAGCTAGGGTTGTCCGGGAAGAAAAAAGCCGGGAGAAAAAAAAACTACCGGTACTCTTTTTTTTTTTAAAAAAAAGGTAAATTTTGCAAAGTATAAATCTTACCTATATGAGTTGTACATAGCATCCACGATACTGTGAATCTTAATGTGAGACTATGGTGTAGCGTATTTTTTTAAATTAATGAGTACAATTTTTTTTTCAGAGCGAATCTTCTAGAACATGTCGTGTATCGTATGGGACTTCTGGCGGTATTGCGTTCGCGAATCAAGAATGGTATGTTATTATTGATTTATATTTAATAATTGACTGCAACCTATTGTTGACCGACTACATGGTATCTACATATTGGTCTCACTTCAAAACTGAAGAGGCTTTGAGCATACTTCATAATTAAATTCCATCATATTAGACCAAATTTGTTGCCATCATCAAAATTTACGATAGCATAAAAAAACAATATTCGATAAAGGGCTTGTTTTACTCAGATTTATTTTAATAGGGCCAATTTTTTTAAACCATGATATTCTAGCTAAGTGTCCGGGTTTACCCCAGACGCTTTCAAAAACCCATCCTGGACATCTTTCAGACGCCCCCTAAACTAGAAACAAATAAGGGGAAACCTCGAAGGATAGCAACCTATAATGTGAACTTAGAAGTTTCGTTGAAATACCCTTAAGTACACTTGTTACCATCCGCCTTACTCTGGTCAAAAAATAAGCCGCCGAAAAATAACTCGAAAAATAAGCCGCCGAAAAATAAGCCGACAAGGAAAATAGAGTAAAGCTGATATTATTTGTCTTAACATCCTTGAGATATGGCTAAATTGCGTTGCCAATATTTACAATGTATGCACTTAAACATCAATCGTTATCTACTTATTGGTACACTGATTCATTGATTACACGTTTATCTTTTATCAGTTTACTACGAACTAATATAGGCATGGACTCATTGTAATTAATCATAAAAAATATTTAGGCTTAGGTACTCAATGATATAAAAAAGCAGATATCTAAAAACAAAAAAATGACCCAGTTGAACCGTTTTTTTCTTTTAGAGCAACGGTTTTTTAAACTTTAAAGATAAAGGAATGCCAACCTTTGAATTTATGAAAATAGGAATTTATAATTATCTTTTTTATAATTTTGGCGGAATCCTCATGACTATTCTACGGGCCCTAGTTTGGGAATTTCTGCGTTTGAGTACGAATGAGACTGCTTATAATCATTGTAAAGACGATAAGCATGCATTAAGGAAATTACGAAAAAACTTTTTTGTTTATTTTCTATTCCGGTTTCATTGATGTATTCATATCAGATTTGGCAATCATTTAAAAAAATTTTTCACTGGATTCTGGGCGTTAAATCTAGAATCTAGAAGCTAAAATAGCCAAAATTGTGAACTCATAGCACTTACTAAGGCAAACGGTAGTTGGCAAGGCGCCCGATTGTCCCCTATTGCCTGATTATAATTTCATAAGTAGTGATAAATGACACCGCACTTGTATCGCGGTTTGTGTAACCCCTTTTCCGCCTGCCATTACAGGTCAATGAACTCTCACCCTATTTAAAAATTTCCCGCCAAATTTTCTGTCAAACCGCAGAGATAAAATGATTAAAAACCACTTCCTCACTGATTGATACATTACTTATTGATAACGGTTCGCGTTTTTCATACATCTTAAATAGTAGTAATAGTGTTTAATTAGCAATCTTCCTTAGATCAGAGATTCTCAAAGTGAGTACCGTAGAATAGGCTAAGATAACTAACATAAGAAGTGCTAAAAAAAAATCTGACATCAATTTCAGTGCTCATTAATGTAATAATATGATATGTGGTTTCATAAAATAAAGGTATTTGGCTGGCGTTCTGTTGTCTTTAAAGTTTGAGAACCCCTAAGATTACTAGCCAGGCCATTAAAATCTTATCAAAATTATTACAGGCCGTCAAACATTTGACAATCGGTTCCTATGTCCTAGTCCTAATCCTAGTCTAGCTTAACCCTCACTTATCTATACTTAATAATATAAAGCTGTTTGTATAAGTCTGTTTGAACGCGCTAATCTCAGGAACTACTGGACCGATTTGAAAAAAAATTTCAGTGTAATATAGTCTATTTATCGAGGAAGGCTATATAAAATCACACTATGATAAATAGGAGCAGCAGTAAAAAATATTGCGAAAATTATGCGGGCGATTGCTAGTCTCTAATAATATCGGTCGGGAACATGGTCAATCAGTGAAATGTCTGGAAAATCCAGACGAATTCCCACCATCTGGTACACGATTACGGAATGCTATTTCAAGATACCCGGCGTCGGTGCGTCCGGTACAGGGAACTACTAAACGTTAACTGCAGACCTCGTTTATCCATTAGTTCACACTCAATCGTCTTTGTATGGAACTGTATGCATTTCTGTACATCGTGATGATTTTTTAATTTATTACACTTTTATTTGACGAACCCGTAGCCTAGTCGGTAGTGACCCTGCGTGGTGAGGGGTCTCGGGTTCGATTCCCGGCTGGCAGATATTTATGTGACATATAAATGTTTGTTCTCGGGTCATGGGTGTTAGTGATGTGTTATTAGTGTTGTCCATGCCACCCGCGACAGGGAATCCTACTGCGGGTGTATGAGTGTGTTAGCATAAACTAACCACCTGAGAAATGACCCGAAAGCAAGTGTTTATGACATGACATTGTTCATTTGTTCGAGATTAGATCTTTGCATGCATCCTGTCGTAAAATCGTAAAATTTTGCACTTCAAACAAAATGCAAGCAGGTCATCTTTACACTGTGGTTTAATTTAATTTTATATTTACATGCCGTATAAATGTAGCACAGTAAAGCTACGTACCCATACACTGATTTCGTGCACTATTTGATAAATTTTGATGAATTATGCACTACTCGTAAAGATAATAGGTATTATAACAGGGTGGATGAATCATCCTATTTATAAGTTTGTTTCTGACTCTTTATGCTACGATTTTCTTAAAATATGGCGTTATAAAGACCTTTAATTTTGTATACAACCTAGGATTGAATATACAAGTTTCTATACTTCGTTTCACGTTTATTTTCTTTTGATGCTATGTTGGCTCCCATGTCTACTTCTTATATTTCTTTACGTTGTATGGTCTTCATTGTTACCAACATACCTAATGAAAATAAAAGTGATTCGCACTACATAATTATAATTATTATGGAAGATTTGACTCATATTTTTTTGTTTATAAAATAATGCGTAGCAGACAATGCCATATTATTGTAGGTGGCAATGTATTCTAACATAAAGAACTAGCTTACTATTTAGTACTACTACTTAGTTATAATCTAACTAGAACACGTATGCAGACAAACTATTCCAGTCGTTCGTACACATTACGAATGACGAGACATAGTATATTACGCGTCGTTTGTTGGACGGAATGTTCAAGACGAAAGGAAGGATTTTCGCCTGGTAGCAGCTATATTATCAGTATAGTATAGTTATTTAGTATAGTTACTATCTTTTATTATGATAACCTGGTCAGCTATTCTTAGCTACTCTACTACCTCTTTCTTGAGTAGATAAGCTTCCAAACGAATCGTTTTTAACCGATTTCAAAAAAGAAAGAGGTTATCAATTCTACATGTATGTATGTAATATTATTGAAACTGCGAAATTTTTACACAGAACTATCTAGAAGGGCTTTCTAAACAAATATACAAATTTTCATAGGTGTATGTATGTATGTGGGTATGTTTGTTTGTTTGTCCAAGCATAGCTCCGAAACTAGTGATCGGATTAGAACCATTATTTTTTTATTCGACTACACTTACTCCAAATTAGGGAACAGTATGAATTTTATCCAAATCGGGTCAGTAGTTTCTGAGATATGAAGTAAAACGTGTCACGGCATAGCCAAATATTACGAGCTACAGGTATGGTGTCAAAGAGAAAATGTCTTAAAACCCTGGTCAAATTGCAGTGCGCATGAAAAAAAATCGAATTTCCAAAAAAAAAAAAAAATTATGTGGACCAAATGGTCCGAGTTATATGTACCTACGAGTTAGCGTGATATTCAAGGGAAATTTGCTCTAAACCTTAGTCAAATTCTAGGTAGCATATAATTAATCACAAGAGCCATAAAATAATCTTCTTTTTAGTTAAAACTGTAAACTAAAAAGTATGAAATAAAATTATAATTTAAAAAAATTAAACCAATTTCAAAAAAGGTAACTGAAAAGTACGAAATAACGGATTAGGGACATAGAATTTCTTTTGAGGTCGGTGGCAATATAGTTATCATAGTAAAACCACACCGACCTCAAAACAAATTCTATGTCCCTAATCCGTTATTTCGTACTTTTCAGTTACCTTTTTTGAAATTGGTTTAATTTTTTTAAATTATAATTTTATTTTCTGTCTGAACCTGAAAAGCAAATACATTAGTCTTTCCTAACTAATAAAGCGAAAATTAAGGGATCGACCAAACTATACGAGACAAAATATGTAGAACAATGTCTGCCGACTGGGTAGATCTAATTCCTCAGACGGGACAAAAAAAGGTTAGTCGAAAAAAAAGCAACGTAAGTGACAAATGACAACGTTTTCCAATGCAATGGTCGGCAGGCCGTGCCCAGTAACGTACGTCAAATCTTTAAAAAAAAAACCACTTTGTACGAAACACAAAAACGTCCTAACTAACTTACTAACTTGATTAGTTAACATCTTTTAGGTCAGATAGTTCAATGGACGAATGTGGATCGGTATTGCAATAATTGCGGTTGTGACTCTTCAGGAAATAGTTTCTCATCGTTAGAAGTCAGGGCCAAAGTCAACAAAATCAATCAACCTGTTGATACTTTAATGATCGACTTCTGTGTTCAAAGACTTGACGATTTTTATTGATCAAAGAACACTGTCGTTGCATTTGATCATCTTGCATCGAGGGCGGATATGAATGGGTTTAACCTATTTATTTGTTCTAATATAGAACACAGGTTTCTATTAATTTTAGGGGCTTAAAACATATTTCATTCATCACACTACTCAAATGTGCATGGTTGCATCATGCATATTGAATTATGAATGACGACAGTAACGGATAGATTATTAAAAGATTTGATTATTTTTGAAGAAAATGCATAATTTAAAAAAATATTGGAAAAATTGCTTTAATTTTAGTTAAACACTAGTTTATTACTGAAATAACGTTTAACGTAGTAATCGTAAACCTAGATTATGGAAGATGATTTCAAAATCTGTCCTCATGTCTATTGTAAGTGTGTGTATGCGTGCGTGTGTGTGTATTTATACAAAGGTCTTCGATAGTATTTAATGATTCCTATTTAAAGACAGAAACAGAGCCCGGTAGCTAAATATGACCTTTAGAAGTACGCTTAAGAAATTTCGCCAGTCACTCACCCAAGCATAAATATTACACCAAGGTGAGAACACCTTATTATATTCGCCGAATGAACGGGTCAACGTGTGGAACATTGCATAATACAGTATAGAGCCGTATAGATACTCGTGCAATGATCGTCTAATGCAGTTTCGTAGACTTAGCAGTTAGTTGGTAGTGCGTGACCCGCATTCTCGCATTCCGCAGTTGTGAGCTGCGGAAATGCCTCAATTTATTCAATAGCTGCGGGATGGGAAGGAAAAGGAGGGGGAGAAAGTGCAATTTGTAGTAATGTGTAGCTTTTTGTCGCGATTGTCGTTGATATGTGCTCGGTTAGACTTGCTTATAAGTCCTAGATATTCATATCATATCCTATTATGGTACCTGTAGGGTTGTCAGACACAAATACTAAACATATCTGAACAATGCAGATCAATATTTTTAGGAATTTAAGATCAATAAAATATTATTAATCAAAACGTCACTTTTCTAAAACATATTAACGACACTAAACTCTTTTTATTACTTTACAAAAAAGTCTTCATTGTTATATTTTGTCAAAACATTTGTTTCTTGGGATAATTTTAGTGATAACTTACTATTTGTCAGTCTTTACTTTTACACTACATTATTTCAAAAGTAATATTATAAAAAAATGTAGGTGTATGTATGTGTAGCATTAAAACTAGCGGAAATTTTACGTTAAAACCACTAGGCCATAAACGCTTAGAAGCAAATAATAGACAATAGGAACTAAAAATAAAATTGTATCGTTGGCGAAGTGCAGTTCAGATGGTCTTTGTAAAGAAAGTCGATTATGTAGTATCGATTGAACTGCGATTCGAAACTGGGTCGCTGTAGAACCAATTAACTAAGGTCATCTTTTTGTGCGCAACACCTATGCGTTAGCTGTTACGATTAATATTCGCCCGGAGCTTTTATAGCTTCTCAGTATACATAGAATTATTGTGTCATTTTAGAGAGCAGAACAGCTGATAGAACTGCAATTATATTTACCTAGTACTACCTATTCCCGGATAAATAAATTAAATTAAAATTTCAAATCTATCGACAATTTTTTTTTCTATTAAATTGAGGCCATAGACTTTGTCCAGCCTTACCTATCTACAATGAGTTCAATTTTCACCATTTTGGATACATTCACTAATGGGCATTTGAAAATAGGCTCCCATAATCAGTAAAGATAAAGTCAAAGTCAAAAAGTGAAACATATTTCTAGTTCAGTGAATCTTTTAACAGATTATATAATTTACACGAAGACAGTAGACATCCACTTTAATTATTCGCTCTGAAGAAAGGGTATAATTTTGTTATTTGTTAAATCAAAAAATGTCGTGCATATTTGTGTCATTAATAGGGAGGTATGTATACGAATAAATTATGTTGATTTTTTTTAAATTTTAATAAGGTTAATAAATGTTTTCTTGGTCCTATTATAATGAAGTATCAAATAAAACATTTGTCACGGCAGGACGTACCATCGGCATCATGATAACGGCCTCCCACAACTTGGAGCCAGACAATGGTGTGAAGCTGATCGACCCTGATGGTGAAATGTTGGAGCAAAGCTGGGAGGAAATCGCTACTAGGCTCGCTAATGTCAGGTAACTATTATAGTAATGTTTTTGCTTTATCAATTTTTTTTTAATTTTTTTTATTTTAAAATATTATTCATGTTCTCGTTACGTGAGCTATTAGTTCCTAAGACGAAATATTTTTTTTTGACTTGAACTTATACTTATATTATTTGTTTGAATTTGAATTTCTACTATGCAGATAGGAATACTGGTAGAGGCTTACTACAGTACCTACTAGGGCTAGGTACTTATTTAAAAAGAATCTTTAATTGAGTTTCAATTGGATTTTGATATAGTTTGACCCATTTACGATTTTATTGATTAATTTAAGACTGAGAAATTATTGCATAATTAACAATTTCTCACCATGATAATTGAGACTTGAGAAACTAAGAGAAAAGCAAAGGATTTGTTATATTAACTAAGTGATCTGCATATATCGATAATGATTAAAATGTTCTTGTCATAATTCATACTTATTGCGCAAATCAATTTCTGTGTATGTGTTGTAAAGATTAATTTCGTACAGATTGAAATATTTGTCAGTAATTTGAAGCGTTGAGTAATTAGCGTTTTAATTCAACATAAATAGCATTGGTTTGCGTCGCGTGTTCTCTAGTAATCTTCGTTGTATACAGTAATAAAGTATTTTAATTACATTATCAACGTTAGCCATTCCTACGTGGTCTTTCGTGTTATTAACACATTCTCATACGTTGCTTATAAGTTGTAACTATTTTAGGATTTTGTTTTAAAAATAAGTATGCAAATGAACCACGAGAGTCGGTGGTCATTGCCGACCATGGTCATTGGTAATAAATAGGTAATGAAGACATCACCGACGCGTTGCCGACTAGAAAGAGAGTAGCAAAGAGGAAGTTGGATGTTTTTATCATTTTTAAATTATTGAATCATTAATATAAAAAAGTAATAACTACATTAAGAAAAAAAAAATTCGACGGTCGAAAAACATTACCCGCCTTCTAACACTGTCGAGTAAACAGCTCTTTAAGCGCATGTGTTGTATAATTGTATTTGCTATAACATTTTTGTATTGTAGTTTCTTCATGACGCAAAATGAAGTACTTTCGAAGTACATAGTACTAAATTTAAAATTACCTGCATTAGTGATGATGTAGTTATAAATGGGTTTAATAAATTCTGTTTCAGTGACAATGACTTAGAATCAACTACTGAGCAGATAGTGAAGCAAGTCAACGCTGATATGAGTCTTAAGGCCAGCGTGTATATCGGCATGGACACTAGGTGAGTCTAATTATATAATTACAACTTTTTTCAGGCAAATTTGACTTCATAAAATACTTAAAGATACTGGCCACGAGAAATGGCATGTGCATTACTAATAAGTATTATGCTATACTGCCGTTAGAAGTCTTGGATTCGATTACCAAAGAGACAATTTTTTGGATGATGCGTTTACATTTTTATTTTTAGTCTAGGTGTGTTTTAGGCTTTTATCATCTCATTTCCATGGCAGCTACAACACAGGGAATTCAAGTGTGGGACACTATTTATTTAGCAATATCTATTTAATAGCAATCAGAGTTTTCACGATAGCATAATATAGCCTTCCTCGATAAATGAACTATCTTGCACTAAAAGATTTTTTCAAATCGGTCCAGTAGTTTCTGAGATTAGCGCGTTTAAACAAACAAACAAACTCTTCAGTTTTATATTATTAGTACAGATTGATTTGTAAGCCTTGATTTGTACTGTAATGTTGTAAAAATCCTACATGTTGCAAGCTAAAAATAACTGAGACCAATAAATGGCCGAAGGGAAGCAAAGTTCCGTTTCTTTGTAGTTGGAATTATGGTTGTTAAGGCCTAAATAGTTCCTCGTATTGTTTAAAAAGAATGCTTGGCTGTTGTTTAGAATCGAATAGATTGCAAGTATTGACAATCATCCTGTTTTACGGAAATAATTATATACCTTCTATGTTGCCAGCTAAAACATACGAGAAATAATTGTTAATACAAAAACAATAATGTCTGGTAAACATTATTTAGGTAAGGATTTTAACGCTAGTATAAAAAATGTATACTTTGTTTTTTTTGTCGTGATTTAAAAGGTAAACAATCTTACACTGTCTTTTTATTGTAATTATCGATTTAAAAATAAGACAGACACAAATTAAAAAGAATTAAAGAATAAACAATAATTTAATATTTTTTAACATTATTGAAATGAATAAAAGTAGTGCCAAGATTGTTTACCTTTTAAATCACGACGAAAAAAACGAGGTATATGTATAGTCTATGTCACTCACATAATGAAGACAAATCCAATGACATTCCATATATTGAAATTCGTCAAGACTGGCTGCGGCTGTACACCGGGCCAAAGAAAATTGCATGCATACACACATTATACATACTTACATACATGTACACACAAACATACATACACACAGACGCTCGAAAAACATAACCCCCCATACGCAATTAAGTAAAAAAGCACCAAATTGTCTTCAATAGTAAAGTGAATGTGTTTGTTCCCTCAGATACACAAGTCCTAGACTAGCAGCGGCGGCTGTCCACGGCGTCATAGCTCTGAAGGGCACACCGAAAGAATTCGGTATAGTCACCACACCCATGCTACATTACTGTGTCAAATGTCGTAATGATAACACTTACGGTACACCCAGTGAAGAAGGTACGTTAATGGTTAATAATTATTAATAATGATTGTGTATTGTGGTTATTAATATTGGCTTGAGAATGTTACTTGAATTTCGGGCTGTGGTGGTGATCTTAGTTTTCTTTCTTTTCAAGCAATTTGCGACTTTATGTTTAAGAAAATAAGGTTGATATTTCAATAGACGAATTTTTTTTAAAATGATGAATTTTTGTTTGTGCTTTCGGTTTCCTTGTATGTTCTATATATAATTATGTATGTGTTGTCTATGAAATTGTAATTTTTTTTTTAAGATTGTATCCAAAATTTTCACCTTATTTTAAACTAGTTAAGTTTACATAATTCAAAACAAGTTAGTACTTACCAACAAACTTCAATTCTTACAGGATATTACGAGAAAATCGTCGGTGCGTTTAAGAGCATCCGTCAAAAGTTGCCAGTGACAGGAGATTATTCCACGACGTTGTATGTAGATGGCGCTAACGGCGTTGGGGGGAAGAAATTGAATATTATCAAGAAAACATTGGGAGGGGAACTAGACCTCCATCTCTATAATCTTGGAGGAAATGGCGGGAAGCTTAATTTAAATGTAAGTTTATAATTAAAATTTTTTTAGAATTTTTTTTTTATTCGTTTTTGTGTGGATGCTTTAAAAGTCGAAAATCTGTACTTAAGTCTTGAATACTAGTCAGGTTTTTTGATAAATTTTCATAGATCGTTACTACCGCCATCTGTTGTTGAATAGTGCGTACTACATTATATTATGTAATTGTTATAGAAGAAATTGAAAATTAAGGAAAATAAAACATTTTTGTTTTCCTTTTTGATTACAATTATGTACCTTCTATTTTGAAATAAAAGAATTTGTGGTTCACATTCTAGGTCCGATTGCACATATGTAAATAAGATAATGATGATGATTATAGAAAAATATATTAGTTTATATATTCTTAAATATTTAATTTTTTTTCCTGCAGTGCGGTGCAGACTACGTAAAGATGACACAGAATCCCCCGGTGGGCGTGGAGCATGTTCCCTATCAACGAGTGGCATCATTAGACGGGGATGGAGATCGCATCGTCTATTACTTTATGGATGACAAGTGAGTGCCGAATGTTCTAGAACTTTCTCGAATATTCTATAATGTTCTCGGACTTATTAGCTATTCTGTTGTCTTATAGATGATAAGCTCAGACCAAAAAATGTATGGACTGAGTTTTCAGAACAAAAGTATTTTTTTTCTTTTTTTTTACAATTTGACGTTATGTCAACGAGCATGGCCTCCCGCGCAAATGTTATCATCCGTTAATAACGTTATGTTTTTTTCAACTTTGCTTTTTTGTTCTGAAAGCGGAGTCTATTATATTTTTTGGTCTAAGGTTTACTAATAGTATGATATTTGTCTGTCGGAGTCTATATATTTTTTGGTCTTTAGATTACGTATACTAGGCGAACATTTATATTATCCTTATTCATTCTATGTTGACTAATAATAATATATGTTTTTCAGCAACAAACTGCACTTGTTAGACGGGGACCGTATTGCAACTCTGCTAGCCAGCTATATTACAGAACTACTGAAAGCTTGTAATGCTCCGGATCTATCACTAGGCCTCGTGCAGACTGCGTATGCTAACGGAGCCTCTACTAGATATATTACTCAGGAATTGGTTAGTATAAGTAGTTACTAGGTCTACTAGAAGTTAGTAAAAAATAAAGACGAAAAAAATTTTGGTGTTTGAAGAAAATATCATGTCACTCCCACAATGGATTAATGTATAAGTAGACGTTAGTAAAAAAAATACAAAAAAAAAATCTAGGTGTTTAAAGCAAATATATAGCCTATGTCACTTCCACAATGGAAACGATTACAATAATACGGCATATCTTTGAATAAATCGAGTTGTTTAGACTCTACATCCTGCCAAAGAAATGGACGTACATACGCTTGAAAAACGTAACCTTCCTTACGTAGTCGGATGACAAGAGTAATAAGGAGTAACTTGGCTACTTTTTTAAACTTTCATTTCGGCATAGGTTTCTCGAAGCGAAGCGAGGGTGGATCCACTAGTATATATATAATACATTATAATAACGCTATCTGTTGTCAGTAATAATAACTTTTTAATTCAGAAAATCCCAGTGTCGTGTGTGAAGACAGGAGTGAAACACTTGCACCACGCCGCGCTCAATTATGATATTGGAGTGTATTTCGAGGCCAATGGTCATGGAACTGTGGTGTACAGCCAACGGGCCAAGGCTGCTATTAGCAAGATTGCTGAAGAAGGGTAAGTTTTTTTATTTTTTATTATTATGTTAGTTAAGTCGTGTAGCAAGTTATAGAAAGGCCATGTTATTATGTATGAAAAAGTTACGTGTGTTGAAATAAAAAAATGATAAAAAATACTAGGTGGTAATTTATAAAATGATAGATAGGGGCAGTTCAAGTAATACTGAAGTAGATTGATTATAATTATTTATCCACCATACCCTTTGTCAGCAAAGTTGTTCGTAAACATTGTTATATGCATCTTTCCTTAACTGTTTTTTTTTAATTTTGTTTGCCATGTAAATAAAAAAGTAAATAACTTTTGCTAATGTAATCATCATCAAGACTTCCCAATTCCCATGT
>LGAG01001308.1:261947-277808 GCA_001278395.1 Lerema accius
TATTATTGTGTCAGTTAAGTCTTGTAGCAAGTTATAGAAAGGCCATGTAATTATGTATGAAAAAGTTACGTGTGTTGAAATAAAAAAATGATAAAAAATACTAGGTAGTTTATAAAAAGATAGATAGAGGCAGTTTAAGTATTACGTAAGTAGATCAATTATAATTATTTATCCCCCATTCCTTTTGTCAGAAAATTTAAACAAAGCTTTGAAATGTTTATAGACATTGTTATATGCATCTTTATTAAAAAAATATGATTGATTATGTTTACCATATATATAAAACAGTAAATAACTTTTGCTGACGTAATCATTATCATAATGACTAAACTAGTCTGAAGCCGCACTAACATCTCTCATTTTTTTTATTTTAGGCATGTAACAGCATTTTTAAACCTTGAAACTTATTCCAGCGAACCAGAGCAACGTAAATCAGCCCAGCTGTTGATCAATCTGATCGACATGACGAATGAAACGGTGGGCGACGCCATTTCTGATCTGTTGCTAGTAGAGACTGTTCTGTGCTCTCGAGGGCACGATGTGAGACGCTGGCTGGCCTCCTATCGGGACCTCCCGTGTAGACAACTCAAAGTCACCGTACAGGTCAGTTTCGTTCACTAGTGGGCGTGGGGTAGAGCAGCCAACCTAACGGCGCCTGTTGGTCAAGAAATTTTTAAATAAAACATTATTATAAAACAGATCGGTTCGCTCCCACCAGCTACATTGCCATACCCAATAAGGGTCTTTATGTGTGCGTGTGTAAATACTATATGTAAGACCTTATGTACACCATATGTTCGTATTAAAAGTATTGACTATTAACCCGATCGACTAGACAAACTTAACGGTCAAAAAAACCCACCAATTTTTCGAGCATAAAATCCGTAAAATCCGCCTTTAGATACGATTTTACTAAATTAAATTTAAACCGCTAAAAGTCCTAATTATTCACTGCAACTATTAGCTAATTATTAGCTCCAACGTTTTATACCGTACATCATCTGTTAGATAATCATACCCAATATATGACCAATTAAATTTATATCGTCAGGACCGCAACGCAATATCAACGACAGACGCGGAGAGGATCTGTACGTCTCCCGAGGGTCTTCAGAGCAGGATAGACGAGTTGGTGGGCGGGTACACCAGCGGGAGGAGCTTCGTACGTCCGTCCGGCACAGAGGACATTGTTAGAGTGTACGCTGAGGCCGATACACAGGAGGTTAGTTTATAACACACAGACAAACACACACGTACACAAACACACTGACAAAGACACGCCCACAAACTCACGTACGCACGCATGCATGCATACACTTACGTATGCATGCACGCACACCCACACGCAGACACGTATATATAAAAGCATGCATGCCCACACATCCGCACGTTTGCATGCACTCACGCCCACACACGCACGTATGCACGCACGTACGGACGTATTTTTACATACAAAATATGATTAGATAGTAAAGACAATAATTAATAGTGACCCAATCTTGCTTCGCTTCGTCAAACCTTTTAAGTATTTTCCCGCGGGAACAAAGCCGCATCCCGGTATAAAAGCTTCCTTATAAGTTGTAAACAACCCAGTAAGTAACCCAAATAAGTTGTAAAGCTACCAAAAATATGTTTGAAACAGCAAGGTTTTTTTTTATTTCAGTCGGCGGACAAATTAGCAACAGAAGTGGCTCAAGCAGTATTTGATTTGGCAGGAGGGGTGGGTGACCGACCAGAGTTGAAAGCGTAATTCATTTATACCCTAGCCTTAGACTAAAAATATATATAGACTCGCTCTTCGGAACAAAAAAGTGGTCGGGAAAACGTAACGTAAATGACAAATGATAACGATTCTGGGTACAGTGTTCGGCATACCGTTCTCTGCGACGCATGTCAGACCATAAAAAAAATTTTTGTTTTGTTCTAAATATTGAGTCTATATATTTTTGGGTCTGAGAAAATAGCTTATTAACACTGCTGACATAGTCGACTTTATATTGTATGACATTAGGTTGGATTTTGCGTAACTGTAATAGAAGTTATAGTATAAGTATATTATACTGCAACATATCTGTAATATAAAGAATCTGTTAGACGTGATTTATAAGTTGAGTGTCTTTGTAAAGAGAAAATAAAGCTCGCCATACACGGACTGCTTTAAATAGTTGCCTGCGAACTGACTGTCATACGAGGAACTTGAAGCAGTTGCTTCATACAATCGCGCACGACTACTTCAAGCTGCCGGTAACGACTTTTAAGCGGTCCATTTATGGCCAACTTTAGAGATGTACAAAAGATAACCAATTACTTTGAAATGCAAATTTAGTCCCAATTTCAATGTAAACAGTCATAGCTTATGTGATTAAAAAATTGATCCCATTAAATTTTTCTTAGTTTTAAATCATTGAACCAGTCTTACCGTAAGTATCCACGTATAATAATTAATAAAAAATTATATAATAATTAATAATGACAATTATATTTTATTCTACAAATAATTATGTTATAAGCGCTCGTGAGGCGTGAACACAAAAAAAGCGCTTAATTGAGTTCTATTTTCTTTATAGTAAGAAGGAGACAACAAATAATTACAGTAAAAATGATAAGGACGCATGCAATGTAGCGCGAAACACATTTGGTTCTTTAGCAAGGACGTAACTTATCTGTAGTATAAAATATCTTTGTCGAATAGCATTTAAAATCTTTTATTAAGCGTAACACTGTTTGACACTTTAAATTTATTCTTAAAAATAATACCCAAATCTTGTCAACTAAAAGCACATTTTAAAGTACCGTCCAATTAAAAAATTCATTTATATTGATGTATTTACCTATAGATTGCTCAAACGTATTTAAATTCCCTTTAATTCATATAAATTTCGTGAGTGAATGTTTGCATCAATTATATAAATTATATTGTAGTATAACTTCTAATTTCTGGCTCAAAAAATTAGGATATATAATTAAGCATTTATGTAATTTCCGTATAATTTTAGAAAAGTGGACCAATTTTAATTTCAGCTGTTTTAAATTCCAAAACTCAGTCAATCCATGCATTTCTTTATAAGTTTGAAATCGCTTTTGATACATAACATTTTGTTCTTATTGTCTACGAAAAATTTAATTAAGAACGGTTTATATAAGTATAATCGTTTGAATTAAGGTTAGTTATATAATTTTATTATGACGTTCGATATCTGAATAACCGAACTAAAATTTTCTTTTTAAAACTTTAAGGTTTTGTTTCACGTTAATTTTATACAATATAAATATAATCGAAATAATCAATAATATAACGTGTGTTATATATTGCAATTTATTTTGCCAATAAAGGTTTTTTGACTAGTCAAATAAGAATTTTAAATACTTTATGTTTGCAAGCAATCCTAGGATTATTATAAGTATCAAACGAATTATAAAGTCACAAATGTCTTATTTTTATTTGAATGTATCTTCAATAAATTGTAGAATAAAAATATAAAAGCTAGTAGCTATATAAAAGTATAAATTTAATTAGTCGTGCAAATTGTATAGTATATTTTTCTTTGATGTGCCTTCAAGTATGTTATAGTGAATCCTTTCAAAAACGCTTTAGTAATAAAATATAAGAGGTTTAGATTTTAAATCTTTAAATAACAAAGTTATGTAAGCTCTCTTGCTCACTTCGTAGCATAAGTTAAGCAAATATGCTTACAATAAGCAGAAGCTTATAAGCAATTTTAAGCAAAATAAGCAAAAATTAATGATGTAGGTACAATTAATTAAACAATTTTAACGGCAACTTAATTAAACCGCTTGTTTTTATAACTTCGAATTATTTTGTTCCATTCAAAACTTAGTTAGAGAAAATGTGTTCATTCATGTTCAAATATATATGAAGAAAATGTGTTCATTCATGTTCGTATATAATGTAATATACAAATTAATCATAGTTTACGTTGGTTAAACTATATCATTAAAGAAACATCCCTTTTTAATTGATAATTTTGTGGAATATAAGTGTAGCTTAAAATGTTTGCATGTATTTGTATATGTATAATAATTATATTATAGTTTACCTACTTGTATCATAAGGGCTTTATATTATAATATAATTCCGGCGAAAGATAAATTATAAAGTTACGTGCACAAACATTTGCAATGTATAATTTTATAATTGTATAATTATTTTATTGACTGTGTCATTTATTTGAATAACAGTAATTTATTGATTTTACCTTTTTGTCATGTCTAATTAATTATGTATAATATTCTTTCATCACAAATATTGAATAAATTGCTAAATTATGTAGACATTGCAATATTATAATATTCTATAAGTTCAAATGCGTAGTTAAATAAATAGCTTTGGATATCCGAATTTATTTGTGTAATATATTTATCAAATTCCAAATTGATATGGTGTGATAACTTTGATTGATTGTATTTTATTCTCAAATATGTGTAAGATAAACAATAAATATAAAGAAGTAGGTACACTGGCCTTTTAATATAATTATTAGAAAACTACGCACAACATTTATGTAACAAAATAGTTTCAGTGTGAAATTTAATCAGTGAATATATATTAGTTTTAATAATTCCGATTGTAAGCATTTTTTTAACCCTAAAGTGATGCGTGATTTAGTGCTAGTTTAATAACTTTATTTCTGTTAACCCTATCATGTTAATTTTTAAAAAACTTCTAAATCAGATTTTTTTGAAAAAATAAGTGTTATGTATAACTTTTTTCGCAATCAATAGAAATCCGCAATCACTTAGTTGCCAACCCTGTTTAAAAAAAAAAATATTGTAAGCGTGCTCAAGATTTTTATCAAGACAAATATAATATTGTGTACGTGAGATAGTTATTCGTTCTTATCAGTCATTCACGTGTTTTTAAATCGCGTTTTTCATGTAGAAAAAAAATTGATTAACGTTGATAACAATGTTTATCAACTAAATAAACAGGTGAATTCAACAACTAAGACGCTTAGCTTAGCGCCAATTTCCGCTTTTACTGAATAGTCGTATTTTATTAATAATTAATATGACTAATGCCATTTACTAATAAAGTAATAGATTTAACAACCGCAGTAGATAGTATGTTGGCATTTGTAATGATAGTACTCTGTGGTGATAACTTATAATTTATCTATAAAGAAATTCCTACATGCGGAAGTTGAGATTAAAATTCTGTACTAAACAATTTGTTTTTCAATACCACATATACGCCACTACCAACTTATAAAATCAAATTATACTGCGCATTGAGATATCAAAGAAAATATCTGTGATATCTAGGATTGATCCTGTTACAATATCTAAATGATAATAATAATATTCAATCTCGATATTCAAAAACAACAGTAATTTAAGTACAAGGACTAATATATATAATCCCAAGTGGAAATATAATAATTAGTCTCCCTGTGTAAATGCCCTCTTATTAAAATCCTGACATGTAAACAATTTTGTGTGCAATTGTTGTTTATTCAGATTGTGTGTTCATTTAGTTTGTTTAATTGTTAATAATTCATTTAATTAATTAATATATTATCAATTTAACTAAATTGTTTTATTTTTACCCATTTTAAGATATCCGTCTTTACTCCGTAACATTAGGAATTTACATTAAAAAATGTTAACAATTTAAGATTTTATTAACAAAAACACATCAAATGGTATTATTCAAAAGCAAAACTTACATCTTTAAATATAAATAGACACTATCTAAGCTAAGACTAAAAATATTCCAATCTGTTGTTAACTTTCCATACAATAAGAAATGTAGTAAAATTCCTAAATAAAATTATAACCACTGCTTATCTTACACTTTATTTGTAAAAAAAAATATTAGGAAGTCGGTGCGATTGTTATCGTTAGAGCTATAGTTAACTCTAATTAACTTTAGAAAGATTTAACATTAGGACACTTGATAAGTCTCCCAATATTAGCTACATATTGTATTACACATAGTCGTAATTTTTATCACAGAAAGATAAATTAAAACGATCAATTATATTATATATGAATTAATTATTGTGATGAACTTAGAATTCATACTAGGTATGTATGTCCGAAACTCCGAACTTAAGCAATACATTTTCCAAATATACTTGTAATCAAAGAATTTTTAATCTTTAATTGGGTAAGATAGTATAAAAAAAATACGTAACCTATTTTAAAATAGACATACTGATAGTGATGTTTGTGGTTATTACAAAATGAAGCATTGTACGTAGGTATTAAGGTGGACAATTTAAGTTATGTTAATACATTCCATATTGAAATCATAATCTATATTACAAACAATAATTCAAACCCAAAATACTCTCATTTACGTCACATGATAGCATAGCAACTATGCTATATAAATTATATATATAATACAAATTAAATAATTTGGAGATCATAAAATTACAGTAATTTTACATTCTACTCTATGATTTTATTAATAACAATGACTAATAAATGATTGTGAATAAATGGTGACTAAAAGCCAAACACATGTAGAATTAAATGGAATGTGAAGTGCCTCTATAATAAATTGACATAAAATCATAAAATTTTGTTGGAAATCTGAAATTATAATCAAAACCAGACTATACACGATAAAGAAATATTTTAGTCAACATTATTTTTTTTATCATAAACCCTACTACAACATACATAAACATACACAATTTACCTACACATTGATAAAATAGTTATACAGATATTTTAAATAAATGTTTATAATCTAAACATAAAATCCATGGTCACAACTTATGATATAAATGCCTTCTTATAAGTCTAATTTCAAATAACAATAACAAATAATTCGAGTACATTTTTCATGTGATTTCACAATTTGTTTTGATGTTTAGTTTATTATCATTGCAGATATAACTTCAGTACATTAAATATTGATATACTAGCTGCCAATACTTAGATAAGATTCATCTCTCATATAAATAGAACCTTTAAAATAATGAATTCAAATGTTTGTCTTTCTGAATAGAATGATAAAGAGACCATGCTCATATTCTTTGACCATCTCAAGAATTGTTTAAGAGGTTTAATCTTGTATCAAAAGATGCTTGATTAATTGAAGAATAAGCCAAAATATTAATTAAATAGTTATAAAATCAAAACTATTTTGAAATTTATTTTACAACTAGGATTTCGTATTCCTAAAAATATTTTTTGATCTTCAGAAAAAAACTATTTTATCCAAATATCTGGGATTTTTAGTTTTTGTACAATTTCGCATATTCAGTGAGTAGGTATAATACACACACATTAGCTTAAAAATATAATACAGAAACAGAAATAGGGATACAAGAATTGTTTTGTTAATACTTAGTATCAGGAATTCAACTCCTTGACAACATTTTTTACATGGAAATAATTTAAATAATAACACACACCTATAACATAAATTATTTTTTTTATGTATAATTAATAGTCTACAATTAGGATTGGATATGTCTGAGTTAGAGCATACATAAACCCTTCTATAGACTTTAACTTCAGTCCAAAAAAGTATAGACCAAGCCTTCAAACCAAACAGTGAGGTAATTTTTTTTCTTTTTTTTACGATCTGATATACGTCACAGAGAACTTCCTGCCGATCAATGTAACGGGAAACGTTATTATTTATTATTTACGTTGTTTTTTTCGACTACTTTTTTTCCGAAGACAGAGTCTATATATTTTTTGGTCTGAGACCTTAACATGATTTGTAAAAATTCATACTTTGTATTTTGTAAAGGTTTACTATTTCAGTTATCTATCTAACCTACACTACCCATATTCTACGATTAACCATAAATGTGATGCCTATAGTGGTAACTAGTAATTGGTATGACAGAAAATTTCTTACTTATTCATACACACATGAAAAATCTAGTATTCATAACATCATATACAATCTATCATCTTAAAAGAAGGCACAAAAACATTTGAACTATTATGTTTCAATAGCTTTTTTAAAATGAAATGTATGAGAGCAGTTATAATTGTTGTTTTATAAGGTGCAGAACAAAAAAGGCGATTCTACTGAGGTTGAGAATAGCTTAAATATTTTATACCATAGTATAAGTTATAGTTCTTAATAATATGTAGAGGACAGTGAATTAAATTTAAAAAAAAATGTTTTCAATAAATTTCCAGAGGATATCAAATGAAAAGGCACTAGTTTAACGCGGCGGTAATTTATTTCGATTTTGGTCAGTAAAATTGATGACATTGGCAGTAAAGTTTGGGCAGTAAAATAAATGAAAACGATCAGTAATAAATATATTTTTCGGCAGTAAAATAATTAAATGGGCAGTTAATAGTGGGCAGTTATAAAGTTGCAATTGGTCGGTAACTTGTGAGCAGCAACCTGAGGGCAGTAACTCGTAGGGTTAAAATAAAGATTTAATAGGGCAAACGAAATTTAAACCTAACCCTTACCTAACACACCTTCACATTTTAGTGTTCGTCGTCAAATAACGCGTTTTTTACTTAACTTTTTGGTATGCCATTTTATAACTTTTACTGCCCACTTAATTGAAGTCTACACGATTATCATTATTGTGTAATTGGATTATGTCACAGATGTCGTCGAAAAGCCGCTGACGCGGGTTTCCTCCTTCCGAACGAATAAAATCATACCAACCTAACCTAACCCAACCAAAGACCATTAAAAATGAAATTTTTGTCAAATTCTTTTCATTATTTAAAAATATTAATTTAACTGCTCACATTAACTGCTTATAATAACTGCCCAATGTAACTGGCCAATTTGTTTTAAATTACTGCTCATGTATTACTGCCCAATTACTTATTGAACTGCTCCTTTTATGATAAAATTACCGCCCCTTTGTATTTTTAGTACTGCTCATGTTTTACTGCCACACTTTTTATTTTACTGCCCAAAAAATATTTTACTGCCCAACTCATTATTTCCACTGCTCAGTGTAACTGCTGGGATTTTTAAGTTACTGACCACTTTAATTAGTGCCAAATGAAAAATAAAAAAACAAAACTAAATGGTTAAACATAAAAATATAATTAGATCTTTTTACTTAACTAAAGTTATAAAAAGAATCTAATTAATACATGTCACCTGTACTAATGCCACAGTAAGACTAGGTGCAGGAAGCCTAAATATTTTAGGAATTTGTGGTTACTATGTGCATGGGCTCCCGTACAATGTCATATGATCGTCTGACTGCCTATGTGCGCCTATTCTAAAAGGCATATACTTTTTTTACTATCGTATAACAATACCTCTGTAGTTGATATTTTAAATTTGACATTTTTTGCAGCTCAATTAATGCTCTCATACAAATAAGACTTCTTTGCCAAGTCAGGAATCATATTTGTATCACTGAAATGGCAGTTTTGGTAGTCATAGGATCATTATTCAATATAATGTGATACCTAAATTAAATAAATATGATGTAATAGTAAGCAACATTTAAAACATTATTTTTATCACATACTTATATGTAAAAAAAACCCATAAAAGACAGCTTTCTACTACATTGTGATAATTCTAAGGAATTAAGTGTAATACTAGGCATGTATAACAGAAATTAATATTTGGCTGTTACAATACTAATTTAAATCCTTTTTAACAGTTACTCACACAATTGCCTGTTACATTTACTATCTATGTTGGTGGTAACAATTAGAAAAGCAATATTTGTTGATAAAAACCATTGCTCATTATTCAAAATATTTACATACATTTTTATAATAAAAAAAAAATACACATACAACAGCCAAGAAAATCAACTAATAAATCTAAGGTGCCAATCAATGTAAGTAATGGAATTAAACTGTGCTTTTACTTATAAACTCTTAATAAGCAATTAAATTTTCTCTCCTAATCAAGATATTATAACCTATTAAAAAAATTAAGTTTTCTACGATAACATAGGACCTAAATAAGGTGCCTGATCACAATAAAAACAATCTGGCACATTAGTTTCTTCTAATTCAACTACATTCGAGCTTATAGTATTAACAATATTGTAATAACCACATCGTCTAGGACCAATACCTTCTATTAGCGTATCATAGGGCGGCGACAGAATATCAAAAAATGCCGCTGGCAAACTTATAGCCTCTATTTCATGGTAATTAGAGACGGTAGGGGTAAGTGTACAAGTCTCGGCATTGGCTCTACACATAACATCCTGTGAAACCTTCGCAAAAAACCGTCTGTTCGTAGGGAAACCTTGAGCTAATCTAGAAGCTTCGAGTTTCGCGCGATCCTTAAAGTCTATGGAACCAACCTCCTCTTTCAATGGATATTCAGTAAAACTTCTAATTCGTACTGCTCCGGAAATTACCTTTAAAAGTCCATGCATGTGAGGATGATCGTGTAAAGGCATCTTGAAACCCGGCTTCAATACAAATATACTCATGTTTACTAGCCTATTTTGAAATACTTCGATGTACGTACATGGGGCTTTGTACGGCCTCTTCCAAGTAGCTGGATTGTTGAAGGCATCATCGAAGCCCAGATCGTCTGCCTTTAACCCATCCATCATAGATTTTAACTTACTCAAGTTTGTTGTGAAATCACTTTTGAAATTGTCATCGAAAGTATGCAAAGCATGCCGGTATGTGGAAACGATGGGAGGTACGTTGACGATTTCCATGTTTGCCTTCGCATCATGTTTAATATCCATATGAAATTCGACTGCACTGATACAGAATTTTTTTTTTCTAATAAGAAAAGTAGAAAATACTCGGCACGATAACAAAGCCCAACTGTCGAGAAACGTCATTTTGCAATCGAATGATCAGCAGACGGCGTTCGGATACATTCCACTATAAAAATTGACCAAAAATAAACTACGTTTATATAATAAAAAAATATTAATGTCCCTTTTTATACATTGATATAATATTTTGGGCAAATAATATATATTAAGATTTAATGACAAAATCTTTGATAGCATACCTAAATATTAATATTGTGGAAGTTTGTTTAATTCACACACAGTGCCATCTACTGTTGAGTAGCTGTTACTATTAACAGCACCATAATTCTTCGAGTTTTAGTTCTAAACACAGAGCAATGAATGTGCCTGTATACACACAATTAGTAAATCAGTTTTAATAATAGATGTCGCTACGAGGAATCTTATATGTAATTCAGATTAAAACCTTTTGATTTTGAAGATTGAAAGTAGGTTAAGTATTACCTTCTTGAAAATGTTGATATGTGGCTGTAATTTATATATCTAATTATAAGCATATTTGTAATATACACCTCTTTTCGTGCTTTTTACGTGCACTTTTTTAAGACAGATACTCACGATCTGAAGTTACCTACTTACCTATTATTCCACCTTGATATTTCGAGGCGAACAATGACACCTATAGACCAAAGAACGCCACGGCAGACCAATATACAAAATGTAAGGACATACGAGTACTTACATTACATACAGTCATGTTAATTATTTAGGCACGATGCATACCGTCGGAACCACCATATCTATCATAATAATATACGCGCTACTAGAAGTTCCGATAACCTACACATAACCTACTTATTTATAAACCGTAGTTAGTGATGAATTTATCTGTTTAACAAGCGAGTTAATCGATCGAGCAGTTTATAACGAAATTACGATAAAACAGAGAAACCTGTTAACATAATAAAATCGGGTTTTATTGTTATTTAACAGTTTGGTTGATCGACTTATTTATTTGAGTGTTGCCCACCATCGGTCACCGTCTATTTCTAGAGACCACACATAAAACATGACCTCCGAATACTTTAAAACATATACTTAACGGTTTTATATTGATTTTATTGGAGTTCAGTGGGTTTTAATTGCTCTGAAAACACTAACGTAGGTACCTACGTCGTCTGAACGAGTGTAATACCTACTTTTAGGTAAATCGTTTCAACGTATGTTACCTATTCTCTTTTTAAACGGTTTTTTTTTTAATATTACATTAGCAAGCAGTGTTTTAGTGGGTAATTATTAACCCAGCCCAATTTTTATTAATTATCTTAAGGTATCTAGGTTCGGTAATGATTACGTAGGTACCTAGGTACTACACAATTTTTTGCGATTATTCTTAACCTACTTTCCCCTTTACCTCCGCCAACACCAAATTCACGTTTTTTTTTCTTAATTTGACTCCATTTTCTCGTAATATTGACTAACTAGTGGACCCGCCCTCGTTTCGCTTCGGTAAACCTTTGCTGACACGACGGTAAAAAAGTAGCTTAAGTTACTCCTTACTAGGTACCTACTTCAGCTATCCGCCAGTGAAATTCCCGTCAAAATTTGTTCGGCCGTTTCAGATACCTATTAGCCGGATCAAACAGACAGACAGATAAAAAAAAAATTTGGTATGTGTACCGTGTATCCTACATACCTACGTATGCATTTAGCAAAAAGCAGCTATTTTAATATTAACAAACAGACATTTCAATTTTAATTTTACGACGACATGACAATGAGATTTGTTGGTGTTACACAATTGCGAATCAATTGTGCGGCATTTAAGGTAATGCGATTCCAGCACCATCTTATCAGCTCTCCACAGAGTAGGTACCAACCAGAATTCCACGTAGGTACATAGGTTAATGTTAAATCGTACCTCAAAACTACCATCGGTAGCGGGCTCTGGTGTCTGTCGGTTTGTTTGTCAGTTGTGTACTCACTGGGTGGGCTTCCACGAAACAGATTCTACTGCGGGCTGCAGTGAGCACCGCCCTTTACACGTTGATTAACTTTAATCGATGGCTTAGATATGGTTTAGTAACATTCGCTGTGTAAGCAGGGTAGGCAGGAAGTATTCTAATCTGTTTTTTTAATTTAGGTAAGCTTAAGATTTTTCCGTTGTAGGTAATTCGTATATAGGGAGCCTTTCAAATATTACGTAAGCAGATTTATTACAATTTTTACTATACTTAGTTTTCTGTTAATACAACTACGACCATACCTACTATTATTCCTCTCGCCCATCGGCTTACATCCTCAAACCTAATCTATCTTTCCCGCCAATTCGTTACTTTACTTTTCTATCTGTAATTTCTTTTTAATCCTGGCCAGTATTTCATACCTATTACCAAACCTTCCAAACAATAAATGAATGTATGAAATCATGAACCTTACAAGTTTAATCGTCTCGTTTTTTTTTAATGATTACAATTAGTTGAAACACAAACTGGTTACCTAGGTACTACGAAGCTTCCTACGTCTAGGCAATCTATTAATCTCTTTATATTTATTTGAAGCCGCCCAAACTGCCCAGTACCGTTTGAGTCAAGTTGAGCCAAACCTTTGTAGTCGCTTAATAGTGCTATTGACGCGAGTGATTCGCGAATAGGTGCTTGCTTCGTTAGATAGGGTTGTCAACAATAGCCGATAAAACACTCTCAAATCCATCTATGTTTCCCTTCGAAGTGAGGGGCATATAACCTGTGAACGAATCAGGTAGGCCCTACAAATTAGGAATCTGAAAAAATTTGATGATCGAAACTGACTAAAACTTATGTAACTTAAAATCACAGACCAAAAAATATAATAGAGTCAGTCTTCGGAACAAAAAAGTGTAGTCGAAAAAAACAACGACAGTAACAAATAATAACGTTTCCCGGTAGGTACATGACGGGGCAGACCGTAGGTAGGTACTGGGTCACATACGTCAGATCATAAAAACAGAAAAATAAAATGCCTCACTTTTTTCTTCTAAAGACTGACTACTATATCTACTTATATACCTACTTGTTGGTCTGAGCTTAAAATATATTTGTTATCATAAAATTTAATTTCATGTATGAGCATATTTAAAAACAAACTATTTATTTCATTTAAGGACTTAACAGCACTGAACAAAGAGTCAAAACTTTATAATACTTTGAAAACAAACACATTGAAATGCATTTTTCCATCAATAGCAAAAACAATGCGCCCACATAATTGTATGTACCTACCATATATTGTACGGTTTATTTGAGCAATTCTCACAATCTCTTGCGTTAATTGGCACCCACGTATTATCTAGTTGTAGTTTGTGCGTCACGATTTAGCTAAATGTAGGAACTGAGTTTCACTGATCCAGTTTATGCATGAAGGAATCAGTAAGTTTATATTTTTCAAAAAAAGCGTTTAAAAAATTCATGTGTCCTCTTAGATTCGAATGCCATACATAATGACTGACGTACACGCTACAATATGCCTTTAAATATGAAAGCAGCGGTTCTAAACCTTTTTAATATCGTTATCCCTGTGACCTATGAGGAAAATTGATTTTACCCCGTCTTTAAAATGTATTCAAAACAAAGTCAAGGGAGAGACAGCCCTAATTCATTTCCGTGTTAACACAATAAACGCAATCGATATACGACGAATTCAATTTGACATTACCCCGCTAGGGAACAGTAGCTAAACGTCAAATTGAAGTCTAAACATTTATACGTCCGCTTAATAAAACTAGTGGATTTCTTCCCGCTATAAAATTTAGAGATAGACTGTTTTCGTAATAAAACTGTAACTAACAAACTGAGTAATAAAATATTGACATCTAATTGTAGGAATTATCAACATAAATACGTGTAAACTTGTATTGCGAGATATTATTATTGTTAGTACCTAGTTATGGGTTAACTTTTAGTAAAAATTACTAACCCTATCGCTAGAAGGAGGTACCTACCTACGTCCAAAGAAATGGATATAATGACAATATGTGTAGATACATACAAACATACACAGCTCGAAAAACATTTTCCTCCCTCTAGCGCAGTCAGAGAAAAACCGTTTCAATTTCTGGTTTAATTCATCATCATCATCAACCCATAACTGTCCCACTGCTGGGCTCGGATCGCCTCTCACAGGTTAAAATACAAGCTCGTAAAAGTATAACAGTTCTTTAGTTTAGTTTAGGTGTTTTTTTTATAAGGTAAGGTGGGGTAAGGCTAACACACGGGGCAAGACTAACACTGTCTATTATCTCGATACGTATAGCTTAAATACGAAATAATTCCAGTCTGTAAGATAGAACAAACGTAAATGTTCTCGGCTAAAACACACACATGTCGTTTTTTCAAGTGCATATCGAGATAATAGACAGTGTTAGTCTTGCCCGTGTGTTAGTCTTACCCCACCTTACCTTAATTGAATTTGTATACGGCAATACATAAAAAAATAAATTTTCATACTCATATTGCATGCTTCTTACCATCTGTCCTCATGTAATCCGAAGCCAATACATACGTCTAATCGCAGACAGCAAGTAGAACTAACGTGGATTATTTAAAATAAATAACTCCGAACTCACACTGATAGCTTTTACAACGAACGTCGGCTGCATCCGGCATTTCAGAATTTTTCGTACCGATTCCAATTTCGATATTGGGTAGGTAATACTTCGATGATAAAATTTTATTGGAAGTCTTGTTATATCCGGGATCTTTATTTGGCTAATTTTTTTGTAGTTAAATTGAAATTCGAGTGAGGCCAAATTTTTTTTTTTTTTTAGTTTCTATTGCACTTAGGTACTTGTGCGGTAAAAGCATTTTTTCACATTGATGAATAAGTAGGTAGGTACGTCAAATTGTTGTTAAGAGTTGTAAAAGAGATAAAAAAAAGAAGAAAGTAGTACCTAGAATAAAGTCCCATTACATCTTCCTAAAAAATTACATCACTTATTTGTACAGAAATAATTTTACTTTTGAAGATAACACCTACCTCTAACTTGCTTACCTATACCCGGCAGACTATTATAATCATGCAAATATTTGATACGTCTCGCAATATGCAATTAAACTTCCGCTGAAGCGCATCAACAATTGCAATAGAACGGAAGTTATCACAAACAAGTTGTGGAATGATAGACGTACGAACGGACACAAAGGCGCAAAGCTTAGGT
>LGAG01001308.1:298787-327473 GCA_001278395.1 Lerema accius
TTCTTTGATACAGTTTTTTGCGTCTCATAGAATTTCTAAGCTTACCTACCTATAGGTACACCGAACTGTTACACCTAACTACTCAGTGAAATAGCGCTAAGTCCTAGCTGCAAGACGCAAGAGTCTTGCAGGCTATGTCTTGTTCTTGCTCAAGTCTTGCACGGTCAGTCTTGGTCTTGGTCTTGCTAAAAATACGCGGTCTTGTTCTTGGTCTTGGTCTTGCAAAAACGCAAGAACAAGACCAAGACTGCAAGACCAAGACTGAATTTGGGCAACACTAATTTTTTTACGTATAGGTACGGGAATCATACCTTTCAACTTGCAGCAAATAGGTACCGTACTCTTAAATCGTAATTTTTAATCGTTATTATAAACCCAAGTGTAGTTACCTGGTTTGATCCTCATATCCGGGAGTATATTTTAGTCTAAGGTACTACGGTACTCATTGGGCAACAGTTTAAAATTTCATATACCCATTAACCCTACACGTGCTCATCTCATTACGCGTCAAATTATCCGTTCTCCTTTACGCACATTAAAAAACACGTAATTATGGATATAAAACCTCTTCCCCCATAAAACTCCCAGATAAAAAGGTCGTGACGGCACTTCCTTCGGCTAATCCCCCATAAAATGGTTCCGTCTACCCATTAACACTATTTTTACTTTTTTTTTTCAATTTCATTGAACGCTAGTCCTCAATGAGCCTCATTTATATTTTAAAACGTCCAAAATAACGGTTTGTTTACATAAATTTATAGTGCACGGTACTGTGTGCGGAATTTTCTAATGTTAAGGCGAGTTCGATAGGTTATAAAGATCATATTGGCTTGCTTGATAGGGCATCACGGAAAGGATGTTGTATGATTAACCCAGTGTTCGAGACAGGCGATTGACGTCTTTAAGGCAGTTCTAATTAATTTATTGGCGCTTGGAAAGCGGAAGTGAAAAGCAGTTGAGTCGCCTGTTTTCAAACAAACTGTAACTGTAGGTATAGCACATACCTAATTATACTTATTTATTGTTTCTAAATGCAATCTTTTGTACATATAATATTTAATTTCTACATTGAAATCTCAGTAATGTTTAGAAGGTAAAAGATATATACTTTAGCACTATCCATCACGTGGCCAGTATTATTTTTCACCGCTAATAATAAAAAAAATTAATTGTTTCTATTTTACTTAGGTAAACTACGCGTACTTCCGGAGATGAAAAAAACTTTAATTTAGCCATAGGCTACATTTATCACTAGAAAATGGACTGTGCTGACCATAATTCTAAAACAATAAAACCAGTACAGGGTACATGCACCACATTTATACCTATCTACACCGTTAAAATATGCCCATTATTTACTATAAAAATAATGACAATATTGTGTCAGCGTTTCCATAGTTTTCCTCGTTCCCTGAATATAATATTTACAGTACACGTCCGGCGTACAACTATTACATAATGACTAGAGTCGCTCGCACCGCTGTGCTCAAACTTCCTACCAGACTGCGAATTAACTTGATTTATTTAGATTTAGACAAGGAATAGACAACATTCAGGTAGGACTTGGTTTTGTTTGAATGCTTTAGGACTTGCTTAACGAATTATGCCAACGGAGTACGATACTTGACGACGTTTTTTCTCTGAATCATTAAATGTAAACCCTAAAGAAATTTTGTCACGGTTTAGTAAAACGGTCACAATAATACTCTTTCCAGTGTGATATTAGATAGATTAGATAGTGTAAATTTGTTTTTTTTTTCTAAGTTCGGTTTAAAATTTTTTACCTATTAAGAGAGTAAAAAAATTTTTTAGTAGCTATTTTTGGTGTTTTCCTTTTCAACAATAATATTATTGTAGTAGTTTATATAGGTACTTATTACTAGTACCTACCTATTGCTGTGCATTAATATGTCACATCTATCATTAAATTAAATTTATTCAGTAATTATTTAGAACTAAGAGTACAAGCATGAAAAAAAATGTTTATCAAGAAAGAAATAAAATATTATTTTATTTCAACATTGCCATTTTTTTTAGAGCTAAATGCTATAAGGTAAGGTGGGGTAAGACTAACACACGGGGCAAGACTAACACTGTCTATTATCTCAATATGCACTTGAAGAAACGACATGTGTGTGTTTTAGCCGAGAACATTTACGTTTGTTCTATCTTACACACTATAAGAATTTCGTATTTAAGCTATACGTATCGAGATAATAGACAGTGTTAGTCTTGCCCCGTGTGTTAGTCTTACCCCACCTTACCTTAATAGAAAATTTAATGTTAATATTAAACAATTTGAGAACCTCTAAGCACGTGCGAGACGACGCAGATTTTTTTTGTAAAGTGTAACGTGACACTAAAATTGAGTTAAAACAAACATTCCAGCCCTATGATGTGACGGCGTTAGCCAAAAGGGTTATAATATTACGAAGCGTAAATAATAAAGTACAGAAAATACCTTTTAAAATACATCGGCATTTATTAAATTAACATTCAAATGCTTTAAGTTACATAATTCTACGTTTGTTCGTAGTTCAAAACAGCTTTAATTTTTTCTTAACTGTGAAACGTTTCTTAAAAAAAACAAGCTGTGTTTCGGGCGCTGTGACGGAAAAGAAAAATGATATTTTTGGCGTTACACTTGTCCATGAGCGATTACAACTAGGTATGCCTCGCATTTTTCGTCGTGATTTAAAAAGTAAACAATCTTACAGTGTCTTTTTATTGTAATTATCGATTTAAAAATAAGACAGACGCAAATTAAAAAAAGTTAAAGAATTAAAAAAAGTTAAACAATAATTTAATGTTAAAATAAATTTCTGTATACCTACTTCCAAATATTTTTTAAAATTAATGAAATAAATAAAAGTACCTACATCTCGTTAAGTACCTAGGTATTCATTTTGTTAACTGATGAGTAAATCGCACATATGAAAAAAAAAGTTTTAAAGTATTTTGACCATCATTAATAGCTCTTGCAATTGCGTCACAATTAATTCCACACCTTAACATAATAGATAGATACGTATTAAGTCTAAATCCTAAATGTGTTCTAATCCTTTACCCGTAATACTAATTAATGCACCGAGGCGTCGAGGCAAGGCAGGGCAAGTGACGTGTTTGTTTACCTGACGACTGACGACATTTCCGGCGCACGTGCTGTGGTCCGTAACTGGTAACTTTACCCTACGCGTTTACCGACTTAATGTTAATAAGTAGTGCTTCGTGGGCTGGCGTCTTGTTATTGGTGATATCGATGTGTGATCGAAATTATATTGAATTTATAGTGTAATATGATTTAATTTAATATCAAGTTATACGGCATTCCAAAGAGATTTTATCTCCATTAGGAGAAAAAAAATATCAACCAAAAAAAAAAATTAACGATGGGTAGGTTTAATTTTTTTTATGGAAACTACTGCAAATAATAATTTAATTTGCTTAGATTTCACCAGCTACACATACCACATGCACGGATAATTTTTTGCTGATAACATGTTTTTGATATTTTTAATCTGGTTTTCTAATGTACACAACTTTGTACTACTAGAATTTATACGACGGTAATATCGATAAAATGACCACCCCTAGTAGTCCTAATGACGGGCGGTAATGTAATGTTTATTTTACGCTAGAGTTCCGAAGATCAGCAATTGTCTTATTGCTTCAGAATCTCTTGAATTCAGTCATTTCAGTGCTGCCATCTACCTACATATATAAAGATACTATAGGAAAGGTATACTATCTACATATATGATACATAATATTACAAATGTATCTTTAAGGAGACGTCCATTAATTACGTAAACATTTTTGGCGACTTTTCGAACCCCTTCCCGGTGGTGAGATGTCGTGAGATTAGGCTCAACACTCCCCCATCCTTCAATCTCACGTGAAATAAATTATACTGAAAATATAAAAGAATTATTTTCCTTAAATAAATTGAACCGGAACCAACAATTTTAGTCAAAAACGCATAAGCAACAACGACGGTTCTTAACAAAGCAATATCCATTAAGAAGTTAATATGGAAAAACGACACACGTGTTAACAATCATCAGGCAATAATAACTGCAGTGAGTTAGGTCGTAACTGCATACATTCCCATAACAAACATTGCATCGTCGCATCTGCAAATCGTATGGGATGCGGTTCACATCAGACTTTAATATCAAGTTTAATATCATTAGTAAGCGTTAGGTATCATGTTTTATTACTATGCCTACAAAAGAGATCTTTAAAAATCAGTCAATAACTAGTAATTATTAAAAGAAAAACAAAAAAAACGACTAGTAAAAATTAGGAGTATTTAAAAAAAAAAATAATAGCCTACTAGCTAACCTGGCAACATTTGTACCGCCTCAGAATCAATAAAAAACACTGAACATTTTTCCTTATTGTCTAAACTTTTAAACCTTCCCTGGAGTTTCACAAATAATTTAAAATCAAAATTATCAAAATCGGTCCAGCCGTTCTCGAGTTTTAGAAAGACTAACGAACAACAATCCTCCTTGTCAGCAAAAGTAAGCTAAGTTCTTACCATTTACTTACGTAAACACTGTTATACTGCATCTTTCTTTTAATATTGTTTTTATTGATTTTCCTTTAAACGTAAATAACTAGTGATGAAGTAATCACCATCTAGACCCCCCCTCACATTATAGTACTAACGTAATACTCGAACAGCCCCTAAGAGTATAAAAAACTTTTCTTACAACATTCCTATAGGTCTTCCACTCTATCCTAAAGTATTAACATTTCAATAACCAGTCGTAAACGACGGTAGATTCAAAAGTGTCGATTTGTGCGACATTAGCATAAAGGACGTCAATTTAAGTAGCAAATCGTTTTGATAAGTCTTGGGAGAAGTGAAGGTAAGAATGCTCTCGAAATCACACAAATCATAATAACACACTTCCTTAGGCTAACTAAATATGGAGAGCGAGTTTTTTATTATAATAAATCAGTTGACAAGCCACGTGATAGTAAGAGATAATAAGAGAGGTCATCATTGCCAATAGACATCGGTAAAATCAACAGAGAAGTAAGAAAGAAAGTACCATTGGTTCGCAAGGAATTTATAAGATTGATCACGACAATTTTTTTTTCAAGCAGCCTAGTATGGATAGCTTGCCAAGCGATATAAATTATGTGAATTCAGATTCAAATACCTCTCACCAGCACTCAACCTTTTTTAATGGCTTTAAGATAGCAAACAAGCTGACAGTGCCACCAACCCCTGCCGCCCATGGACATCGTAACAAACTTCGAAGAGGACTAAAGGAGGGGGACTGTTAGTTGGTTATTACGTCCTGTTAGTAATACGAGTGTTAATGAGAATATCAGTTCTTGTTAATTCGTTAGTGTGGGGACTACGGAAGTTAGTACTATTAGTAGGTACAGGTTAGACCTTTGTCAAAGATAGGAAATACAATCGCTTAAACTGTTCTATTGACCACCATTGGACTACACAGCCCAAATGCTCTCTAAATGAAGTCAAAACCCTCAGAAATGTAAATTCTAGCTACAGTTTTAATTGCTTGACAAGCCAACAAACTTCATAGAGTAATTGTGGCTTCACAGCAGCGTGGCCAATTATGTAATAGAAAAACAAAAAACCAAAGCTGAAAAGTGGATGGGGAGAAGTAAAGTTTTCCAAAACTTCTGATTTTATACTTTCTTATACTATGTCCCGCTTTGGGCTTGAGTCCCGCATTTTTCGCAAAAAAAAAGTTTTTTTTTTATCCAGACTTGCTACAAAAAAAATCTGGAAACGCTGCTACACATTTAGGTAGGTATGCTACATATTTATGGTTAAATTTGTGTGCATTTGTGTGTGTGTGACATCAAAAGACGACAAGACGACTCCACATTAACCCACCGGAGCGGCTGTTCTCAGGATTATCATATGAATGGCGACGGCATTATGAAAACTGCGAGCGCCGAGTTCCGCTCCAAGAATTTTACAAGACGCTGCTTCAGTTGCACTCCGATTTGAACACCTCGACTGTACCTTTACAGAGGTATGGAAATTTTATCTAGTCACATAATAAAATAGCTCTTTAATGCTATCGCCAAGTGTTACCTAAATACTTAGATTGAGGATATTTTCACACGATTTCCTGAAAAAAGGATACAGTGCCTTATGTTCCTTCATTTATTTATTTATGTACACGAATAAAACTTAAATTTAGAAT
The DNA here is from genome assembly GCA_001278395.1 of Lerema accius. Lineage (NCBI taxonomy): Eukaryota > Metazoa > Arthropoda > Insecta > Lepidoptera > Hesperiidae > Lerema > Lerema accius. The sequence goes on from LGAG01001308.1 coordinate 304,988, forward strand.
TAAAAATAAAATTGAATTTAGTGTATTAATCATTGAATTTTCATTTAAAATGATTAATTGCTTGCCTAGATTAAAATCGATTTATTTGGATTTTTCTGTTATTTTAATTTTGCGTCGGCACAACTTAATATTTAAAAAAAGAAGTCGCTAGAAAGTGCAAAGGTTTCTATATTACCAGCTGTTTAATTTACAATTAGATAGCCACTGGTAAGTAAAGTTTGTAAAGGCAACGACTGTCTTTTTTGTTTAATTTTTCGTTACTCTTTTCTCTCATCATTTTCATCATCATCATTACAGCCCATAACTGTCCCACTGCTGGGCTCGGGTCTCCTCTCACAATGTGAGGGGTCTCTTCTCTAATACACAGATAATTAAGTACCTAATGATATTACTTTTACGAGAGACGATGTAAGAAATTGTGTTAGTTCCCCGCCAGTTTTATTCCACTCCAGTCCCTACATTTCCATAATGCTGCAGACTGAAAACTCCGGAGCTGTAAGTTCCGCTTCAAGAATTACCTTCAGGTGAAGGCGGTCTTAGCTTGCACTTGCATTGGAAGTAATTTGATTTGAATACTTCAGGCATGGTTGTTGAATTTGATGCTAAATTTCCTACTAGCTGATGTAGTATAGGGATGCAAGGTAAGAGAGAGTTGGTAACTACAATAATGTCTACTTACTACATAGTACCTCAACCAAAAAATTTACTTATAGACTGAGTCTTCAGAACAAAAAAATTAAGTCATTTTTTTTCTTTTTTTTTTTATGTCACAGAAACGTTATCATTTGAAAAGTAACTTATATTTTTTTCTACTACGCTCATTTGTTCCGAAATCTCAGTCTATATTTTTTCGCCATTCAATCAAACTTAAAACACAAGTATTTTTTTGCAATTTGCGGAAATGGTTAGTTCGTAGGAGGCAAGTTTTTTTAGACAAATCTATCTATAACTGGCTAGCCTGGAACTAAAGTGGTCTATGTTATAGTAAAGTTATCAAACTAAACGCGTTTAAAGTCACTATATTTAAATAACCAATCAAATTCTAAAGTGGTATTTTAATGATAACCTTACTTTGGTAAATGGTAACCGGATGACACTTGAGACCACTTTCCTTTGCTTGGATTAATTTATTGTTTTAAAGTTCAAATATTGTTTTTAAGTTCAAAAATGCTCATAGCTAAAAATTGTTACATAGACCACTTTAGCTCTAGGCTAGCTAACTGTCGCTTTCCTATACCTGTTGCCCCCATCGGCTTGGTCATTGGCTGTCATCAACCCCCCTTTGGGTCAACTAACGTTCCCCATGTCGATAAGCTTATTACCTATATACCTAGGACATTTTGTTCACGTCCATCGTTTTTATACAGGTTTCCCGTATTAGATGATTACTATCAAATTAAAAAAGTAATGTTTTTTTATCTAATCTGTTATATGAAGTAGCGACAAAAGAGCAGATGAGAATGTTAAATACCGATTTTTAAGTTTCAGTAGTAACTAGTAAACAACTCTACCAATATAAAAAAAACTTGCAACAAAACTTCTAAGAGAAATATTTTTCCAATACTTCTCGACTAGGACGAATCAAAACTTGAGCTATTGATACCTATAATACTATTATATGTAGAGGTAACTGATAAAGGAATAAATAAAATAAGGGAGGCAGGGTAAAAAAAAGATTTAAAAACGATTGACGCAGATTTATTAAACTTTCATACATCTAATGACAAACTTTGTACTATTTACAAACGTGCATTCTCTACGATAACATCCAATCATAACACCTAAGTATTTACAGCGATATCAAGACTAAACATAACGACAATATTCTAAAATAATTGCTTTGGCTAAGAACAAATCATCTTTGGTATATTTTATGGCAAATTAATAAGAAATAATTCTACTTATTTAAATAATTGCACTGCGGAAAAAAAACTTAAAAATTTTTTGTAACAGCTTTTCAAATGTCAAAGTTATTTTATCAATTTCGTAATTATAAAATGTAGGTAATATTTTTAAGATGTTCATAAATTTTTAAATCAACTCTTAAATCTTTGATAATCATTGGTAAAAATAAAAAAAAACTTCTTCCAAATTTAAACGCAACCTAACAGACTTCCAAGTTTTTAAGCGGAATCATGAAACATAACGTTTTCAAAACACGTGATAATAATACTGCTATAAATTACTTCTCACGATTTCTCAGTCTAATTTTCTACTTCGATATTACTAGCCATACTTTCGTTACTATTTTCATTCATATCAACGGGCAACTTAGTTTTTTCCAACTTATCCTTCTCCCGATTTGAACTTTCCCCAAAATCCTTTCCATCAACTTCACTTTGACTCCTATCCATATCACAGGGTGTAGGCAACCCAAATGCAGGATGACCCGGATAATACATGTAAGATAGAGGTATATTGGGGTAATTTACACCCAGATGAGGACCGTAAAGAGACTGTAATACTGCTTGATTGTAAGACTCCTGCAGCAGTGCTTTGTACTCCGGATTCTTCGCGAAATCCACACCGTATACGCCTGCAAAATGCTTCAAAATTGGTGACCCTTCCAGCAAGTTTGGCGTCGCGAATAACGCTGGGTTTAAAGTCTTGCCAATCAAAGGTGCTGGATAGGTTTTGAGGTCTGGTAAACTAGGCTGCCCATTGTTGTTTACAAGGACTTTTACAGCAACTTTTCGCGCATGATTGGCTGCAGCAGCTGCCGCTGCAAGCATCCCACTTTCCTGCATTTGTAGCTGCTTTCTTTTAGTCTTGTATCGACGATTTTGGAACCATATTTTGACTTGGGTCTCGGTTAGCTTAAGGCTTACGGCTAAGTCGGCACGTTCAGGTCCAGATAGATAGCGTTGTTGGCTAAATCTTCTTTCCAGTTCGTATACTTGAGCGTGAGAGAAAGCTGCTCTGGAGCGTTTCTTTCGTCCGCTATTTTGGGAGTACTCGTGTGGGGCGTAACTTGGTGAGTGGATCATACGGGAGTCAGTTGGAGTAGGAGTTGAGCACTTTCTGTCGTAGTGTAAATTGAAGGGTTTGTAGCTGATGTCGGAGTTTGGAGAGGAGTTTCGTCGCACTGGTGAGCCTGTGTTTGAGGATCGAGAGTCGTAGTCATCTGTAACAAAGAAAGTTGGGGTTAGGAAAGTGAGTAGTAAATGACGGTCACTCTTTACCATCATAACAACCTATGAAGAAGACATTATAGGAATTCCCAAATACATCACTTTAAGCTAGATCCTCTGAACTAAAAACTATATTTTAACTTACAAAGCTTTGCAGAATGTTATTACAGATTAATTGCTGTGTAAATGAGCATGAAACATCCAAGGTCCTTTCAGTAAGTTTACCTATTCTTCCATTACATCGTGGTGTTTATCGCTATTTCTAAAATCCCACAACTCATTAAATCCCAAAAATCACTGTCAAAACAAATCAATGACTGCATTACCGCATCACGCTATCTGAGAATAAAGGTGCGTTCACAATAGATCCATTACCAAAATTGTCACCTACATTACTGTAAGAATTAGGATGTGAATTGGATACTAACAGCGGTTTTGCGTGCGACACAGAAACATTAAGACATTTTGGTTATTAATTTGGATTCACAATAAATCAATTTATACAAGGGAACCTAGAATGACTGATGTTTTTTGAAGTTCTGCGGATGTTATTAAAATAATTGCAAATCTGATATAATTTTTTTCTATGCTAATTCGAATTCATTTAAGTAATTTGTTAAGTATATTAAATACGATCAAATAGTTTAAATCTTCAACTGGTAAAAAGTATAAAAATTGTAGATGACACCACACTTTGTACTTAATCGATAATAGCGACCTCTGTACCACTTTACAAAAGCGACATGGAAACAAAAGTATTTTCTACTCCTCAACCAACACACTACGCTACACGTACCAATCTGCGTATTAAGCGCTATTGTTCGTTACTGAAAGAGCTAAATTTTAATGGCACGTGACCTCCGAAGCCAGTAATTACTAGATTGAGCAGTAGTCAACCGTCATCACTTACAGTAATGAGGGCCCAAGTGACGCTAAGTGGGGACGTCGCAGGCCGACACCGGGTGTGGTGTGAACGCACCATTACACTCTCATTGTGACGTAATGCGAGCCCATTTGAATTTGGAATTAATTATAATCGATGTGAGTGGTAGGTAGCGGGTTGTAGTTGTTTCTTTGTAGATATGCAGAGTATTTTAATTTATATTTTTTTGGGTAGGACATCAATAAAGAGTGTGAAGTTTTAGGGTTGCCAATTGTAATTTAAAACGTTCTTTTACTTTATCGACGACCCTGTAGCCCAGTTGGTAGTGACCCTGCCTGCGAAGCGAGGGGTCCCGGGTTCGATTCCCGGCCGGGGCAGATATTTATGTGACAGATAAATGTTTGTTATCGGGTCATGGGTGTTAGTGATGTGTTATTTTTGTTGTCTGTGCCACCCGCGACACAAGGAATCTTAGTGCGGGGGTATGAGTGTGTTAGTGATTATTATTTAGTTAGATAGTCTAGGGGATTGGGCTTCCGGTTTGGGTAAATCGAGAAAACCACTTACCGGAGGCCTTTGCATTTACCTAATTTCGTTGATTAGGTACTTCGGACCTATGAACACTGATGAGCTTATAGGTTACCTAAGCGAAGCGCATTTTTTTCATAGACTATCTACCTATCTATTTTAGTAGGTACTTACTATTTTTTTTCGCTTAACCTCAAAAAACTTAGTTTTAATTTTATATAATAGGTACCTATTTAGGTAATCTCGTAATTACGTAATTAATGTTTTCTCATAAGGTGTTTCGTAAGTTTTGGTTCCGGTAATGAATTGCTCTAGGTATTTATAAACAAAAACCGCGAAAAGGGCTGAATCGATTTGGCGATTTTAGTTTTCAATGAAGATTAGGTAGTACGTACCTACTAAGAGATCCATCATTCCAGTAGAGATATTGAGAAGTATAAAAAAATATTCAATGTTATACATATAAGCATTTTACGTTAGGTAGGTACGTAGGTACCAATTTATAAAATTGTAACGCGGTTGAACATCTTTTGGAAATGTCGGAGTAGTCAGTAGGTACCTAACTACCTATCATGACTGTCATGCCTGGCAAAATCAAAAATGAAAATTAATTAGACAGCTGAAGCAAGTGGTAGATTAAAGTCCTAACTTAATAATATTATGATTATGTGTAGTGTACGTATTATTATTTTAATATAATTATAATTCTTTTTTTAATGAAAGAGGCTCCAGATATTTAGGTCTCTTATTATTTGTATACCTACTGACCTAACTTAACCTTAAAATAACGAGATGGCATATATTTCTCGCGAATAACAGTAGGTACATAGATGTCTAGTACAGAAAAGGTACTCTAGGTATCTAATTAACGCTAGGAAATGAATACCTACAAAAAAAATTTGGTTTAATTCGTAGGAACTTAAAGGCGTCTCGATTATAATTGTGCCTATCTACGTAGGTACATACCTAGATAATTATATTAATTAGTTATTAGGGCGTACAATAATTAAGTCAGGCTACGGGATAGGGGGTCTAATCGAATCTCATCTTATCTTACTTTAGAAAGGAGTTTCGGCGAATATCACGTAATTTTAAAACACAAGAAAATTGCGAGTAAAATCTAATAAAAGTTATGTTTACTTTACTTCAATTTAATTAGTATTATTTTCTATGCTTAGCGTAATTAAGGCAACAAACTTTTCTTACCTGATATTTCTGTAACTGGAAAGTTATTTTTCCTCGACATATCCAAGGCACCATCTTCAGGATAATCCCGATAACCGCTACAATCATCATAATACTTCATACTTTTATCCAACACTTCCTTTTTCGAAAACTCTTCTTTGCTAAACGACGGCTTCATAAACCCAATTTTCGAACAAAACATTCCATTTTCAAAATCACACTTCGTCTCGTTTTCTTTCGTCAGAATATCGTTTATCGAAAACGGTGTCGTCAAATTTAGAGTTGTTTTTTCACAGTCTTGGAACGCCATTGAATCATTAAATTTAATTTTCGAATCCATTAATTTGTTCTTTACACATTCACTCGCGAACGCAAACTCGACTCACCGCAAAGCGTTCCTCAAACGAATAAACTTTGCGTGATAGATTGTCTATGCCCGCCTTGTCAGTCTGTTAAGCCTTAGAAAGAGATAGCTAGACCCATTCGAATGAGATTTATTGTGAGTTAGAGAGGGATAGTATAACTTTAGGACGGTCGTTTTTTAAAAAAGCTCGCAAGTAGTGTAAGTAGTGGGGATCGTTGAGTTTTTCTTGAAGATGTTTATCGTGGATTCGATTTGATCGTTTTGGTTACAAGCGTATTATAGGCCTTGTGTGAATTGGCTGCTTGTGTACCTGTTTTTTATATTAATTTCGATGAAACCTTATAAGCAGTACTTCTTTGGTTAGTAAGATAGTAATATGTTACGAATTATAATGGAAATCAATTAGTAGTTAGTTAAACAACTAAAGTATCGTTTTAATTGTTTGTGATGTTAATTTTTAACTGAAGTCTGATGAATGAGAATAGGTATACAGAATATTGAATAGGTATCTGTTATGTTAAGTTCATACTATTTATTTAATACCAAGAAAACCTAACTTAAAGCTTAGGCTAAATTTTGAGAGAGGTCTTTGAACGCCTTTAGACGGAGTTTGAACTCTGATTCAAAAGAAAATAAATAAAAAGTTAAAAATATTAAATTTCCCCTCTTCAAGAAGCAGGAGATTTAACCACCGAAATTTTTTGTTGCAGGACCAAATTTTTTATTTTAATGTTACTAAAACTGACCAATTCAGATAATACCTACTAAGCGAGCACGTTGAATTACTTCCTCGGCACCCGCTGTTAGCACGTAGCTTATCGGTAAGTACCCGAGAAGTGTCTATCTGTCCCTTTCCCTCGTACTACACTTGCTTCACACTCTTACCTCCGTCTCTTTCTTTCATTAGAACCATTTAAATAGACCAATCAGCGCGCTAGCCCGATAGTGTTTAACCAATAAAAGCGAAGAGGAAATGTCACCATAAATTTACTAAATTTTCTTATTAATTAGTTTATGTTAAGTACTTAATGAAACTGATATTTTTTAGCGCTTTCATAGCTATTCTGGTAATTAAATAGACTTATATGATTGATCAATTAATGTTTCGGGGAAAATATTGTTCTAACGTAAACATAAGTAATATAGGTACCTAAGATATCTCGTTTTTTTCGTCGTGATTTAAAAGGTACACACCCACAATGCAATAGAAAGATTACTGGGGAATTCCCTACAAGTTTCAAGCAGATATCGGAGACTTATCGGGTATTCCCTCTGTAGGTAGGTATTTTTTCCAATAAATCGCATTAAAGTTAGGATGGATTATCTAAGCATAAAATTTAAAGTCTAAAGTTGGGATAATTTTTCAATATTGATTTTTTGGTCAGATTTCATGACATTCCCAGGATGTTTAAGTGATTCATCATGATATCATGTTACATAAGAAAAACTGCTTTGAAAATGAAAAATTTTCTTTTTCTTTTAAATACCTACTTAGATAGAGAGATAGGTAGGACAAGTTAAAAAACCTACCTAGTAAATTACCATAATTTTGTCTTTGTGTAGGTAAGTAAGTACCTACCTACCTATGTCCTTTATCTACCACATTTGAAAATCATTGTTATAAAAGAAATTGGGACTTTCATTGAAAAAAAGCTGCTGTCGAAAAATTGGCTTGATAGTAGGTAGGTAGTGCCTAATATGTGAAAAACAATGAACTAGGTACGGGTTCCTGACCATAGGTGTTAGGTATCTATGTCAAAAATGTCTTGGCTTGTCTGGTCTTTTGTCGGCTATTTCCATAAAAAACTATTGAGGTTAAGTATTATACAGTACGGCTGCAAATAAAGGGCACTCTATACCAGTTTTATATTTCATTTAGCCGATGGTCATCGCTCATGATATGAGTGGATATCGGATGATATCAAGTGGCTGGTCATAGAGCTAGTAACGTTTGGATATGCCATGTTTATTTATTAGTTTATTAGATTAGAAGTAAAGTTTTAAACTTTTTTTATTTCACCTCTTTAGAGGATAGTCCTACTCGAAGTTTGTTACGATGTCTATAGGCGGTATAGGATTGCATTGCTGGCAATGTCAGCTCGTTTGCCATCTTAATACCATGAAAAAAAAAACTAAAAATATTTTTTTAGTGATCCCTTACTCTTTATAAGGAATCCCTGTAAATAGTTTCATGATTTCAGATTTCAGATTTTCAGATTAAGGATGGTCTTTCACAAACCAAGTAGGTACCTACCTACGCCAAGCATTAAAGGTACTAAGGCAAGTGATACACGTAGGTACTACTAAGTTCAAATATTCTGCCCCGGCAGACTAAGCCGCCATACACGAGTAGTACCTACCTACCTAGCTTGAAGCAGAGGGTTCATACAATCGCCATGCCGACTACTTCAAGCTGCCGACAACTTGAAGCAGACCGTTGACGGCTAGCTTAAATATTTCAGATTATCTTCAAACATTTTCCTAAACTTACTTTACCATAAAGTTACCTACCTACCTAAACACTTTAAACTATAACCACTTTATTATATAAAGCTACAAAGTACTTTATCCGGATTCAATTAATTGGTAGCTCTGTCTATAATAAAGTAGATCTGAGAGCCCTCTAAGTGGATATATCTAAGTGGCATGTTTGCGGCGCTATGTCGGTTAATAATACGTCGAAATTAATATCGCGTTATATCGATGGTCGGTCGACCGCTTCTGAAACCATTTTATTAGTTAAGGCAACTTTTATTAATTTATTTCATCATCATTATAGCTATTAAGTGTCGCAATGCTGGGCTCGGGTCTTCTCTCATATAATGATGCCTATAGGCCATACAGAGTTCAAGTAGGTACCTATTAGGTACCTACGTATTGCAATTTTTGAATATTTTTAATTACATTATGGAGTTTGATTTTGATAATATAATCACAGACACTTTTCTAATCACATCAAGAAACTTAAGTAGGTAGTTATGTTACCCAGATATCTACCTACCTACTTAATATTTTGCTACTTACATTTTCATCGTAAATTCTCGCGTAATTTCACGACAATGTATCTAATGTCAAGGTTATTTATCAACAACCAAACCATTATCCTCAATAGCCAAACGCATTAAGTGCGTGGGTGACGCTCAATTTCTTGAAATACTCGTATATTTATTACGATAGAAACAGCTTATCAGTTCTTATTTTGTTTTTAGAAATATAGGAATGAAGTAGGTACCTACGTAGCTTCATAGCTTATTCTTTAATAGTCTGTCACTCTCAAAATCGAGACGAATCTATTGATACCTCATACATTGAAATTTGACAAGCCGTTTGGACTGTAGAGCGTGTCAAAGTTATGGCCATACGTACACATACATACGCTCGAAAAATATTAATACCCTTCAGACGCAGGTCAGTATAACTGTCGCAAGTCATTCAAAATTCTAATATCAATAGCTATTAATAATATCCGGCCAAGTGTGTTTCGGACTCGCGCACAAAGGGTTCCGTACGACTATCTATAAATATCGACGTTTGTTGTATGTCATTAATATTGAACAGACAATACGGTCTATCATAATCATCGGCTTTATGAAACATTATTGTATGGGGACCCTTCTTAATATTTTATTTTTTTTATTTTTAGCAGGTGTAGGTATCTATTTGTTATTGTTTATGAAGATACAGCCTGATGACAGACTTACCTACCTACAGATAGAAAACGGAGGCTTAGTAATAGGGTTGCGTTTCACCTTTTAGGTACGGAACCCTGAAAAATTAAAAGCAATCTTTTAAATAATCAACTTCTAATCGACTAAACTTACGCTGTTATTGATATTGTGATGTTCGATCAAAGAGCGCCAAACAAAACAAAAAAGCACTTTACAAAGCGTAATTATTATTGAAGTGGATCAACAAAGCCGGTAATTGGTTTAGTGAATCAGTAATGTGTTTCCGATCGAATCGGACGCATGAACTCATTAGGCGATTTAGTCATGCAATCGGCTTGGGAACTTAGTTGGAACGAACAAAACCACTTCATGTTATTATTTATTTAAATTAAATTGTTAACCTTATATTATCCTCCCTTTTCCGGTTGCGTCAGAAGGAGGGGATTTTTTGACATATGTTTGTTTTTATGTAAATTTTTTAGGCATAAATACTGGAGCCAAAACGACTTGATGGGATCATAACGTTTAGATGTCATATTTCACATATGTAATTATCACATCGCTAAAACCCGTGACTCGAATACAAATATTTACTTGTCACATATTTGTCTACCCCTGTCGGAACCGAACCGGCAACCTCTCGCTTTGTAGGGTTTTTTGCCACTAAGCTATTAGGTCAAAGATTTTTATAAGTTGAGAATAGCCACGACATCTACATTTAATTTTTTCAAACTTATATTTTAAGTGATTCGCTAGATGGCGGTACTAACATTCGACTTAATGTAGTATTGCTACTCCTCAATAGATGGCAGGATTAACGATATTTTAAAAATGTTAGATCGTAATATTTTATAAAATTATTATAACTAGGTCTAATTGTTGTTTTATTTATTTTGGATATACATATTTTCAATTTTAAAAACCAAATTATTATAATTCTACGGATAAATATCACAGTAAATATGTTAAGTGTATTTGCTTTTCATCGGTAGATGGCAGCACATACATAAATGATTTGTTTCACATTAAACAAGTCTCATAAAAAAATTATTAAGTGCAAAAGCTTAGTAAATAGTCTTAACTTTATTACTAATTTTCTTTAATATTGAATTAGCAAACTTCAGTTCAGTAATTAGAATATCCACATACACAAATCTACGGTAATTATTTATTTCAAATTGGCGAAGCTCAAAGAATTTTGAATGAAAAATCAATCAAAAAATTCTTCTGAAAACTTAACCTCCAAGAAATAATTTTTAAAATCTGATTGCAGCAAAAAGGCTACCCTTAATATTATAATACTGACGAAAACCAAACGGCCGTCATAATTCGACGGGCGCGGTGTAACTGATATGATAATCACCCTCTGTTATGTTATACTAAGATTTATGAACGCAATACGTATTGAATTTAAATGTGGGCTCACTAACACCACCTGATTATTGGTTTAGTTAATTAAACAGGCCTTATTATTCGGCCTTATATTTCCCCTATTTAGGTCTAGGTATCTAATAGATTCGCAATAAGACGATAGGTTTAAATGTTTCTTTGAAGGAATTTTTTATAGAAAACTGTACCTAACATTATTAAAGGGACTTTGGTTTTAATTTTTTAGATATTTTAAATTCTTCTTAATATTCATGTTGTGTGTTTTTTTATAGATATTTATCTATGGATATTTATGTTATTCTTTAGTCTCACAAACGACAACAAATATTATGTGACAATTTTTTAAGTGTACCTATAAAAAGTATTTTTAAAATATTTCAAGTGGATGACTACAAAATAGTCATGGGATTTGATGACGCAACCATCACCTAACTGATGTCACATAAACACTCAGACCGAGTACAGAAACGTAAACGAATAATTTAAATTGCCTTGCTAATAATCCCAGTAGGTACCCAGGATTAATTGAAAAGCGATCCGTTTACATTAAAAAAAAATTAAATAAACAAAAAATCTGGTCACATTCACAAATAGCCCGTGTAATTTTGCACATTTATTTTTTGGCCTCAGTTTTTGCGAGCACTTTTTTTATTTGGCCTTAGTTTTTGCGACCGGCGCCAATCCGCCTCGGCCACCGTATGGGAGCAATAAGTCAGTGACAAATTTCAGAACAAACCCTGACCCCTTGCGGGATATTATAAAAACATTGGACCCTGTAGTACTTCGAAGTATCCCCAATTTTTTCAGTTGTCTTATATTAATATACGCTCTCTATATTAATAATTTTATAGTTGGCTATTTGGATAAAATGAACAATTTTATAGGTAAGTAGGTACTCGTCTTTATAAGTGTTATTGTAGTTGTACCTAAATCACAGTTTAAGAGTGTAGCCAGCCATCAAGTACTTACACTAATCCTCAATTAAAAGTGTATTACACTCTGCTTAAACGAACTTACCAAACCTAGATGAATAGGGTAAATTATTATAAAGCAAACCTTTCGGTGATTACCTACTATAAAATAATGAAACTTTGAATAAATTTTCTTTCTATTTGAGTGGAAAAAAATCAACTTGCGGTTCCTTTCCAAAACCTTTCCATTTCGTGATTATTATTTTTTGGTATAAAAATAACTATAAAATTGTAGTAAGCAATTTAAATCCCAAGAGAGTTAATATTAGCTCCCGAAACAGACAACCCACAGGGCACTAAAATATTTTTTTGTTTTTTTTTGTGGTTAGGGCGGGTGTGGGCGGCGTATTGAAATACCAATATAATTTATTAGACGCGTGGCGCCGACCGACGCGAGGAACTTGTCAACTGAGAGATGTTTGTTTTTTACCGGTCCAAGTGACTAGAATTAAATTTTCTTAGTTATTCCTAACGATTCCTATTTCAAAACAAATCTGAAACAAGTACAATACAAGGTATTACAAAGAAAGTTTGTGGAGATGTTTGTATATCATCTAATGTGATTATAGATAACTTAGGATAGATTGTATTCGAATTGTACGTTACGTAGGTACTCCTGGGATGATTTGAAATTTCATATTATATTTCATCAATCCTAGAACGAATTTGATTAAACTTAGCACATAGACAGACCATGTACCTACTGGATCATGCCAATAAGTTTCCTTTGGATGAATCCAATAAATATCAAAAGCTTCTTGCCATAGCCAAAACTGTGGTCGTTGTCTAGGTCATTAATAAATTTCTTAATTTATTCAACACTACAATTATAATATTTTTAATAATACACAGTAAACATAGTAAAACACTTTTAAAGATCGTTGTTCCTACACTCGGATACCCTATATTAGTTACAATCACAGAAGAAAGAACATACATAGGTACATTCGTTGCTCTGTGGTACCTACACATATTGGTTTTCAAGCTTATATATACATAAGCCTAATCTTTTACATACAGTAACCGCAAACGAAATCTTATCAAGGCACTGACAAGTCTAGGGTCACATCCATCGGCGGTCCAAAAAAATATGGTTGAAACNNNCCAGCGCTCGCATGCCGATAAATTATATTGGCATTTCGTCGACTATGCCGACTTTAAGTTCTAAACTACTACTAGGTACATACTTTAAGGAATAAAAGAATAAAAGATACAACGTTTATTTGAGGAGTACGCATAGAACAAAATGTAGTAGGTACCTATACCTAATCATTAAAATAAAAAGAAAATACCTGCCTGCGAAAAATTTTGGGTTTTTATAACTAAATAATGCCACTCTAATAATGGAGACGAATCCAATCATAATGTTGGTATATTTCAAGCCGTTTAGGCTCTAAAAGTGCCAAAGAATTAGACAATTTAGAAGATACGAGTAACTCAATAATGGCAAATAACGCTTGCTTCTCTACTATTATTCTCCACATTCTCCAGTTTAAAAAATAACGCCGTATTCCCATATTGTAACATTTCACACGCAGAGAACGATTCATGCTGCAATTAAGAAATTGTGACACAAATTCTAAGATATTCTGTCAGTGTACGAATCATAGTAATATTCCTAGAAATCACCATATTGTGCCGATTGTGCGGTGAGTAACGGGGCGGAAAGCAATGATTTAACCAATCCGGCTGAACCCACATCATCGGGCGGCAATTAATTGAATAAAACAGAATGGGAACATTAAACTGTGCACATGTACTGAACGCTGATAACACACTGAGAAAGATCGCTGTGTACACTTCGGGACACTGGAAATTATAGCTTTATATTTATTAATTTAATTTTTCAGTCTCCGAAGAAATTATAGTCTGGCATGCGATGTAAATGATCGTTAAAATTAAGCAACTGTCGGAAAGCGGATGGATGCCCGCTAGTAGAAAAATTTCTTGAGCGTTTCTGTGCTTGGAATTGCATGTTAAGCCGTCGGATGTAAGATGATATTCGTTAAGCCATTTCGAAACCTTTAGATGGCATAAAACATTCTGAAACTTGGGCTGGTGTCTAACCCCTCCACCAATTTTGCATTGGGTTCTATTCTCTAAGCCTCCTCAGTTATGAGGAGATGCTCTTGTTCAATAGTGAGTCATGAATAGGTTGAAGCCTTCCATCCCGAGATACTTGAAATATTGTTTGTACCTAAGAACTGGTGATATTTTTAAGATGTAGAGCTCTCCTTACACCGAAAAATGCAACGCAGTGATGCCATGACGGAAAATTGATTGTTATTAATATTTTCAGTATTACAGTTGATATTTTTTGTTGCTCGACAGTGTAGTGACGTTCGAACAGGAGTCCAGTCCAAATAAAAGCTAACGAGCGCAGAGCACTGTACGGGGGCTTAGTAATGGTGTACACACGAACTAATGACTTGCTCTATTGATTTTAATATAACTTTTTTTATATGAATGAATACAATAAATGAAGAACGTATTCATTTCCAAATAAGTTCGTTAATTACATAGGTACTTCATGAATGTCTTTGTAACATTTTACGGTATGTTAGTATAAAATATTTTTGATGCATTGAACAGAAATTTTGATGGTTTTATTTGACTATTCTTTGGCAACCGCAGTTCAGCATTTTGTTCAATTGAACCACTAGTTAGAAGTACAGTGTTACATAACTTGCTCTAAAGCCGTCAGCTTCAATAGCACGATTTACAGGCGACTTCCTACTATAAAGTGGTGCATTAGTTTGTCGACTATATTTAAAAAAATCTCACAGAATGCAGGTCCAACTTCAAAAATATAGGTAAAATATTAGAGACTAGTGGACCCACCCTCGCTTCGCTTCGGTGTATGTTTTTTCAATATGGCTAACCACGTCAACTGTCAGTCACGTCAGTTAGAGAAGTCCCATTCAAATTTTAAATTTTAATAGCTTTTGAAAGAGTGGACTGATTTTAATAAAATAAAGCCTAAACAACGCCCCGCGTTCAGGATTATTTATGTATTTCATCCATTGTTCTGTCAAATCAACTGTTTTTACGTGATGCTCTTTCAAACACAGACAAACAGAGCCCCCCCAACTTTCAATTTTATTATATCTATACTTAATATTATAAAGCTGAAGAGTTTGTTTGTTTGTTTGAACGCGCTAATCTCAGGAACTACTAGACCGATTTGAAAAATTATTTTAGTGTTAGATAGTCCATTTATCGAGGAAACTTATAGGCTATATAACATCATGCTATGATGAAAAGGAGAGGAGCAGCAAAATAGAATATTCCAGAAACGGTAAAATTACGCGGGCGGAGCCACCGGCGACTTCTAGTGTAAGATAATTAAGACAACAGTCCAAGCTATCATTCAGGTGTACGGTCGGGTGGCGTGGTGTCGGACTATCGGGCCAGATCACCTTCCACACCGCGATAACCTTAAAAGCACCGCCAATATTAATACATCAAACACCCACGTGCGTCCAACAAATAGATACAGTCATATAATATATGTTGTATGTTGTTACGATTCATCATTAACTATTTCTATTTTTATAGTATAGAAGCAGAGGGGTTATTGGAATTCGTCGTGGTCTTATTGTCTAGCTGGGATTTAGTGTTTAAAATCCGTTTTTTACTTAATCAGTTATTGCATACTTTTTAGTTAACTTTTTTGGATTCGGTTTCTTGAAGCTGGTTTGATTTGCCATCATTGTGAGAGACTATATTATAATTTTTAAGTTAGGACCTCAAAAATATTTTTTTTTCAGTCTAATATATTTTTTATAATTAATTCATTACGAAAATAAAAGAACGTTTTAACACTGAATGAATAGTGTTTAAATATATTTTCTTAAAACTTGATACCATGGCCTAAAAAATCATGTGAATCTGAGTAGTGAGCAGTGAGCACACGTTATTAACACCTATATCGCCTTATTAATTTTTAATACGTTGTAAATCAAAAACAATTACACCAAACCAATTTTATGCGTCAGTAAAATTATAATAAACCATCGAACACTTGAGAAAAAAAAAAGTTTCATCCCTAAAGCTTTTAAGGGCAGGTGGTGTGACCCTAACAGGTTCCATGGGCAAGAGACCTGTATGGGAATCCATATAACACGTGTTCCAGGGATCAGTATCTTATTCTGGCGCCGGCGCCCATTATAAGACATGCCACAGGGATGGGTTAGGCAGTCGAGCGGTTTATAGTCAGCGTTTTTCAGTTAGCGTTTTACTTACGCGTTGAACACTCCGCATATTGCAATGGCTATTTAGGCATAAGTGTTTTAGTGTGTTTTATAAATCGAATGATTTGATAGGCATTGTCTGTCGAGACTAGGATTTTATAGAAAGATATTTTGATAAATTAAATTGTAATTTTGTAAATTGTAAGATTGTAAATGCCTAGTAATTTTTTTTGGTTACTTTTATATTTATAGCTCCATACTAGCATTTTCTGTGTCGTAGGTACCAGGGACAAGACACAAAGAGAAAATCACACACCCATATCGAGATAAGAAATGAAAGTCATCCTCCAAATTTTTGCTCTTAATTTCTACTTTAGTAGGAACTTAACCCAAGGCTCTTAAAACGATTTCCAGCTTTTTGAACGGTTTCCGGCTTCTCGAATGGTTTTTGGCACTTCGTACGTCATGTCCAACTAGCGTGGTGGTTGTGCTTTTTTGCATATTGAGCGTTTCAACCGCTCGTTGGTATCGCCGCGCCCCAATTGAGGCGGTGTGGTAGCAATTCGACCGCCTCTACAAATTGAACTAAAACGCTGAAACATTGCGAGGGAACTTTCTTTTCATAATTTTGTTTGTTTTTTATTCACACGGAATTTACGGTTTGATACTTATTTATCCGAGCAGTCCATGGTAAAATGTTATAAATGGCTTGATTTTGTTACTTAAAGGTTCTTACCTAAATTAGAATCGATATTGAAAATGTTAGGTTGGTACCTTGATGTCAAAGGCACCATCACCCCAAATTAATAATGCCTAATTTTTTCTGTTGGTATTGTGCGGTAATTTTTCAGCCTTTATAAAACAAGTAATAACAAAGTTCAGTAATTTAAAACCCGACTATTGAAAAATCATGTTTCAAGGTGTATGAAACTCCTCAAAATCACTAGCAACGGCTAACAGTATAATTATTTTTAAAATATACTAATTAATCCCTTTAATTGGAACACATGGATATTTAATTTATTTTTCTTCATGATTGTTTCTTTCTTTATATTTTCTACAAGTCTATAACTAGGGAACAAATAAGACTTGTCAAATTACGTTGTGGTTCAGAATTTCAGAGGTTAAAATTATGTTCTTCGTATTTACTTGGGTGGGTTAATATCTAGATCTGACATTCACGGCCTTTGATCTTTGATAATTATGCTATGATATTAACTAAGTGACCTTTCAACGATTACTCTTGTAATTATTTGGAACAAATCAAATCAAATCAAACATCCTTTTTATTGCCGACGGAACGTAGATGGTATATACGTTTAGTATCAGAGGTTGTGTGTTGTTTGTATGTTTTTGTATTTAATGGAAAAGTTTAATTGCTGTAATTATTATTTACGTCGTTTTTTTTTTATATTCGCTCCCTTTTTAAACTTTCCTTGGGCTTCCATGAATACTATAAAACTAAAATAAGCCAAATTAATCCAGCCGTTCTTAAGGTTTTGCGAGACATCACTTGATTTTAATGGAAAAGAAAATCTAAAATCTCCCGTTATAGTAGGTACATATTTAGTTGCTTATTCTTTCAACTTATGGAAATGTATAGAGATCCTTTGTGTAATAGATAATTAAAATATCATATTGTTTTAGAGAGGTTTTCGAATTAAGCTCAAGAAAATAAAAACCAATTTTTTAATGAATTTTATTTACAAAACGGCACATGTAAACTATTACATTACTTTGGCGTAAAGCTACTCACAAAATATATTTAATCTATCATTGCACAAGCGCGCACCTTAGATATAAAAATAAACACTTATTTAAGTAACATTACAATTAACAATAATACTCTTTGGCAATCAGTCTAAAATGGCACAGTCTGTGATGTTTTACTAAAAAGTTTGGAGCTAAAACGTAGAAATTATTTATAATCTTGGTAAGGTTTTTGGTAAAGGGTAATTTTTCGTAAAATACACTGATAATGCAGGTGGGTAGAATATTAGGGCCAGTTATTTATTAGAGTATTTTTTGTATAATCTAAATGTAAGCAAAATTGTAGTAATTTTTGACGCAATTGGTAACAAAAATAAGTAAAAAAATTTGCCTATTGTTAATAAAAGCCTGCAAAATAGACTATTAAAATACCCAATTCTTGCCTCACACGCAATGTCTGCATGGTCCCTATCTGTATATGAGATGAAACATCTTATTCTTAAGCATCAAAATATCTTTTTGGTTTGCTTCACGTTTTAGACCAAACATTTAAGTACATCGTCATCACTGATCAATATAACATAAACACACTGGATTTAACCTTAACGAAATAAAATTGAGACTTACGACACTAACATAGGTTTATTAACAAAACAAAATAATCAATTCAAATTAATATCGAGACCTTTTCTCCTGTCCCTGCAATTTCAATTTGTAGAATAGTCTCCAGTGTTTTATATTACAAGATCAGACATCATACATTTCTACATCAACACACGTAATTAACAGGAAAATACTTTTTCATTTCCGCGTCTTTGTATAAATCGTCTTTCGGCATTTCTGTGTACATTCCACTCACATCTGAACTAGTGCCTACGTTGTTATCAAGTTGTCTAACATAGAATTTATCACCATTTTGTTCATCCTCGTAAGTTAGACTATCGTCAAAATATATCGTGTTTATACTATCAGTTTCTAAATCGCCATCTTTGTATTCAAATGCGACGTCTTTTTCTGGTTTATACAGCTTTCTTCCTGTAGTCTTACTCGGTTTTGCATCAGTCGACGTTGATACTTCTGGAGACTTAATCCTTTTACTTTTGTATCTCCGATTTTGGAACCATATCTTCACTTGTGTGGGTGAGAGGTTGAGGGTCTTCGCCAGTTGTTCCCTTTCAGGAGCTGTGAGGTATCTCTGAGCTCTAAATCTGATCTCAAGAGCGTGGACTTGGGTCTGTGAGAACAGGATCCTCGGTTTTCGCTTCACGTTCTTGTCTTTTCTGTCTTGTTTTGTACTGCATGATGGCTGTTGTTCTGTTGGAGAAAAGAAGAAGGTTAAATCGTGTAACACGTCCTAAGTTTTAGTTTGTTTAAATTAAAGTGTTTGTTTTTACAATGTAGGTACTTGGAAAATAATGCGTAGAAGAAACGTCTTGTTGTGTTTCAATGTATAAACGATGTAGGTAAATACGATTTTGATATGTTTCAAACAAAAGTAAAGTAAAATGTATCATTTTACTTAAATCAATTTCAATCATTTCAGCGGAAATTGGTATGTACCTAAACAATATAATTTCTTTATTTTTCACAAGCTAGGTATAGAGACTAAAAACTTAATAATAATAAACTGGTAAATCGGTGGAAGTGATGAGTAGAATATTAAAATAATCATTTTTATACGTTAGAAGTCAGAATCATGATTTACATTACTTGCTTCTCTAAAAATAACCTCAGATATTACAGCTGAAGTTAATTTCTGTCAGATAAATAGCGAACAGGTATGTAATTGAATCAGTTGTAGAGCCAATAGAGGCCTTTTTAATACGTTATTAAAATGGGGCGTAAATAAATTATAAATAAGTTACATTTGTTATATATTTAGTAAAGAAGAGAAATTGTTGTCAACTTATGTTAAATAAAAAAAAAAATCCTTCGGTTAAAAGCATTCAGTATCCGAGAATATACACTGAGATCGCTTTCACTATATTAAATTTCTTCTAAATCAATACTAAGATACCATCAGATAATAAACAAGCAGTCATTTTAAGAAGATTCCTTTGCAATGAGGATGAGGCAAAAAAAATACTAAAAAAAAAAATCCCTTAAAAATTTAGAAAACGGGTAACTTACTAGTAACTTTTCTAGACATAACAGGATATTTATGCAGTGGTTCGCTGGGATATGGTGGACATTCCGGCTGTGTCTTCATCTTGGGCACAATGGGCATCGTAGGCATTCCCTCCCTTTCTATGTCTTTAGGCATTTCCACAATATGATGACCTAAACTCGGCAGCACTTCAGGATATTGCTCATGATTTTGATGATACAGATTATAAGGATTATAATTGTAATACTCTTCCATCTTATGGTCGTGATATGCCTCAGGATTCCAATATGGTTCCATGTTTGTGTGGACTGGGATGTTTGAGAACTGGCTGAAGTATTCTGGATACTGGGTCTGGTATAATGGTTCATATTCGTGGGGTCTTCGCTCATTTGGCTTCCAAGGCTCATGTCTCTCGTAGAAGTTCGGCTGGTTTATATTCAAGATGTCTTTGACGGAAAACGGCGTGTTTAAATTGCCGTTGATCTGATTTTCTTCAACTTTCACGCGGTAGTTTTTTTGCTCCAAAAACATGTAATCTTTAGCATCCAATTTTTGTTTATCTTCGGTGTAATTGTAGAAATCTTTGCACTCATTAAAATTGTGTTTTAAGTTATTGTTATTATAAGACGTAGTTATTTCGTTATGCTGTTCGTAAGTATCCATTTTTGGTCACAAACACTATTACTCACTTTGACTAATAGTTAATTAAGTTGTGGTTTAAAAGACACGCAATGGAAGACTGATGGTGTTATTAGATTGTGGACCGAAGCCAATCCACGGGCCTGACGCGTTATGGGCGGGGCTATGGGGGTCTATCCATCCTTTTCTTTCCTACAACCGACTCTCATTAAGCTGTCTCTGTTACATATTTGAGGGCTGTTTACTATGAAGCGTAAATAAACGGATGATTTCATTAGTAAACAGTTTTCTGTTCTTTTTGTAGCGCTAATGATCGTAAAATTTGACGCTTTTTTGTACTTGGTATTATGTAAACTTTGTAACAGTATATTTAAAGGTTCATTAATTAATGTCATAGAAGCGGAAAGAGATGGGAAAGACTACATGAGCGATAAAGTCCATTTTTACTTAGTGCTATTTGATTAATGATCACCCATTGCGCTAATAGTTTCAGATTTTGTGTTTTACAATTTTCGTCTCTATAGTAAGTTATGTTTAAGTTATTTTAAATCAAACTAGGTAAAGCATAACTTTTTAGTTAACAAGGTGTGAAGGGGATATTTGACTTGACTTTTACAGTACTCTTATTCAATAGGCTGTCATCTGTTCACTAATTTCGAGCGGGGCAAATAGGCTACCAATTACTAATTTTACTAATCATTTACCCTGTCGTTAAGTTACATTATGATGAACAGTGTGTTCTTATTAAAAAAATGTAAGTAAAAAATTGTTATAAAATCCTGAAAAAGTGGGACATCTAATTTTTCATCAAAAAATCAGTAGGTATGTCCCCCCAAATAGCGGGACGTCTGGCAACGCTGGACTGTCATAATACATGTCCATTGGCACTGTCAGCTAATTTGTTATTCACAATATTATACAAAAACCTTGAATTGTTAAAGGTTCAATATTGTATAAGCTGCTAAGGTTGCATAAGCTTGATTTAACAACATTTTTTACATAATATATATTTTACATTGTGTACAGTTATTTTATTGTCCCAAAGTGTATCGGATCTGCTGATGTGATGAATTACCATTATTTACTTTGCCGTCAATTCATTTCACGGCTATTGTTATAAAATACCAAAGAAATCGGCCAACGGTTCAAAGTTAAAACTTTAAACCGCACCTTTTATCGACACCGACTGTTTACATTATTAAGCGTGAAGGAATTGATCTTAGAGTTGATAAATTTGTTTATAACCATGTTGTCAACGCCCCCTGGTGATAAAAACACGCAGTCTAAACACAGGGTTAATAAAGTTTCATTATTATGTAATTGATATAGCGTGTGAAGAAAATGTGAAGTGAACTTTGTATGAATAACTATAGACTCTACGTTTCGTTATGCCTAAGAATTTCTCACATTTCTAACAAATCTTTGAATTGAAAATACGTGAAAACTTATATCATTTTCAAATGGGCGTGCTGCGTATAACAGGCGTTAATAATCGCTTTTTTTTTAAATACGGAAGATTTGAAATAATGATTAATTATAAGTAGGTACCTAATAGAGAAATGAAAATAAGCCTCTAATAGTACAGTTTCATGCTTCTATTTCTATCACTGTGTGGGTTTTTTAAAAAGTAGGTATCTAAGTAAAAATCTATTTAAAAGATAAGAAAAAAACATTACAAAGCAAGGTTCATTTGATATTATAATTATTGACTCCTTAAT
>LGAG01001308.1:338570-354424 GCA_001278395.1 Lerema accius
GAGTACCGGGAGTTTTTTTCCTCCGGCTTTTTTTCGTCCCGGCCGACACTAGCTTACCTAGCCTTAAGTATTGTCTTTTATAAAGCCGATGATATGACAGGTTTTGTCTATCGAGACTTTTATTGTAACATGTTTGTTTATATTCTTATTTTTAAAACTCATTCTGTGTTGTTTAGATTATTTAAAAAATTTTTGACGTTCGTTAAGTGAGCTTTTAGTTCCTAAGACGAAATAAATGATTTGAATTTGAATTTGAATTTGAATTTGACAATCTTTGGCCTCTGACAATAAAGTGAAGAAAAATTAGCGTGAATATTATTTAAAGTGTTTTTAAGTAATTTAATCGGGCCAGTAAGAGAAACTTGGCCTTAAATCAAATTATTATGATGGCGGCGGGCGGCGCAAAACAAAAGAAGTCGTATTTCACTAAATAAAACTCAATTTCTCAATTAGTGGCTTTTCATATTGACATCTCAATTCAGATAATGGCTGCCATAATAATATTTATAATTGAAGATATTTTAATTACATGCTACCGTTGATCTCTTTTTTTCCTAGTTTCCCGCCCTCGTTTCGCTTCGGGACACGTTAGATAAAAACTACCGTCCTATTAGCTAGTCTTACATATAAATGCCTAAATTATTCCAAGGGATCGTAAAATGGGGATAAAATAAATTCTGTGTCCTTTTCCTATGTAGGTTAGAACTATTAGTACGTCAAATTCAATCCAACTGATAGATCCAGTAGTTTAGATGTTAAAAGGTAACATACAGAGTTACTTTTATAAATATAGGTAAGTATGGATAAGGATAATATTGATAGGATTTAATCCTAATACTCGACGTGGTATTTGGATTGTCTGGATTTTATCACGAAAGTACCTACACTGCGATTTTAACCCCTCCATAAATAAATTAAAAATGTAATAAATAATTGGGAAAAAAAATTTGGCTATAGTAGGTACCTATTCATCTAAGACACGCCACTGTGTAAGATCCTATTAGTAATATCAGATCAAAAGTATTTCTCAACTCTAGTTTTTTTTAATAAAAAAAGTATCTTCCGGCAATCCCACGATAATAAAAACATATCCAGTAATTAAGATTTCGTATTCTGTGGGCGGTATCGCCATTATTACCTGACAAATAACCTTATTGTTCATTGCAACTGATTTACTATTATCAAACCTAGATTTTAATCTAATTTCGCCCTTATGACTATGTAAATAAGGATTACAGGTTTTGTTTTTAGATGAAAATTAACTTTGTAGATCCCAAATGCCATTGTTATATATTATTTTTTATCGAAATCCCCTCGTTTCGGGACTGACACAAGATGTAATTAAAAATAAAAATTATTGTGATTGGTTTTGGCAAATTGCAAATTGGAAATCGAAAAAAAAATTGGAAATCGAAGTATGATGAGGGATGTTGAGATTAGAATCGGTAATTTGATTTAAAATTAGTGGCTGTCATGTCGAACTTCGTTGGTATAATTAGAAATAATAATATATCTTAAGATTATAAGAATAGGTAGGATTAATTAAATGTTATCTGATCAAGGTTATTGGAGGTTCAAAAACTCAATAATTGTATTGGTAGATAAAGACTTTTCGTCATAGCAAGACTGAAGATAGAATTTTTAAGTTAAACTTCTAAAGGGGAACAGGGTACGTTTTCAATTTTGGACCATTTATGCGACTCGGTGAAATATTGGCGTAAAAAAATGTATCATAAGTAGGTACTTAATAATACAGCGAAACAGTATGACGTTCTTTCTTCTCTATTTTTTTTTGGTCGACAATGCCTTTATTGTTTCTCGATAACAGTGCCGGATCAAATTGTGGTTCTAAATCATATCCGGTTACCGATAAATAGAACACAGAATGTTTTTTAAAATCAATGCAGCCGTTTATGAGTGCACAGACAAACAAACAATCTTACAGTGTCTTTTTATTGTAATTATTGATTTAAAAATAAGACAGACACAAATTAAAAAAAAAACGAAAGAATAAACAATAATTTAATGTTCAAATAATTTTCTGTATAATTTTTAAATTAATGAAATAAATAAAAGTAGTGTCAAGATTGTTTACTTTTTAAATCACGACGAAAAGAACGAGGTATACCTATGCTAGGATTAAATTAAAAAAGCCTAAAAAACGTATATTTTTTTATTTTTCCTATTTTAGGTACCATTAGATACTCCTAGACTTGATTGTAACAGTATTCCAAATTTAAAATTATTTATTCATGTCGGTATCAATATCAATGATACCTACACTTAGAGCACGTCAATTTTATTTTAATCTTCCCATTCGTCAGTCCAATTTTAGCTGAAAATATTTTAAATGCCACCATTGATGTTATATTAAACTTTGGTCATTTTCTTGGTCTGTTTAAGAGGAAATAATTGTCAGTTGATCGGTTCACTCTACGCCGTAAATCATCAACATGTTCTAATTTAAATTCGCGGTTGCATCTGGTTAGGCCGGCTACAAACATGCTACTAAACTGGACTGTGAAACAAGCTACGTCAGACTTTTATTCGCAACAAATCTCATATTAATATATTTGTTAATTCGCAAAGAAGTTTAATTAATTGTAAAAGGCAATTTCGTTTTAAATTCAAATGTGAAGCTGTGAAGGCCAAAAGGTCCCAGCAACTGTCCATCAGCACAAACAAATCGTCTATTGGTTCATTTTATCTTTTAACAATTTTTGGAGTCTACACTTAGGAAAAAATGTATTTTCTTGGATATGAAAATAATAATGTAAACATTTAACCATTTATTTACTAAACAAACTAAGCAGTTAATCTTATTGACAACACCGTAGCCTAGTTGCAAGTGACCCTGCCTGCGAAGCGAGGGGTCCCGGGTTCGATTACCGGCTGAGGCAGATATTTAGGAGACAGATAAGTGTTTGTTCTCGGGTGTTAGTGATGTGTTATTTGTGTTGTCCATGCCATCCACGACACAGGGAATCCTGCTGCAGTGGTATGAGTGTGTTAGAGTTGTTTTTGACTCATCATTTGCATGAAAAGTTGCGATGAGATGTAGCAGTTAAAACTACAAGAGTAGCAACACTGTAGCCACCCTAAAAACGTGACATCTTTCTAAGCGGCTATTAACACGGCTATAAATTGTCACGTGTCACTTCGCGTCACGTCACGTCACGTGGCTGTCACGGGAGTCATAAACAACGGAATTGTTTTATTTCACATGTCGTTATGCTGTTTAACGACTACATAGAGGTGGCGATGTGATGAGCTTTATCTCAGTTAACTCATTCATCTCATCTATCTCATCCTTAATGAACTTCAAAAAAGATGTTGACGGTGTGGCGCCGAGGAAGTGAACTAGAATTGTTTTTGAAATTCGATTTTTTTGTGTTTTTAACAACCATTTAGTTAGTGGTTTCCGGTCGTTACTGAAGTCTATTTAGCAAATTCTACGAAGAAGACTCTTTCGTTTGTTTATAAATACTAATGATTACCTATCCTCCTTGTTACGGGTACTATTAATATTAGAAACAAAAAAAAATATAAGTAGGCCCCAATTAGTGATTTTTCTAATCTAGCATAGCATAAGTAGGTATATTAGTTTCATAGATAACCTTACAATATACTTACAATAATTATATGTATAGTATACCCCTATATATCATATTGGTATAGGTACCTGCTTACAATCCCTTTATAATATTAGTAACAGATTCTTACCTCCATACTTAGTGTTAAGAGTATCATGACATAATAGTCTACTAAGTAAGACGTAATAATTAAAAAAAAAAACAAGTCCACAATACTTTTCTCTAGATCTAACTATAAGATTAAGCGATGCTCCTCATAAATTATACATTGTTCAAAGGGCAGCTACTTCTTAAGTACCTAATAAACGGTGATGGTCGGGTGAAGGAAACGATTTATTTCATGAGAGGTTATTAATATAACGGGGGTAAATTTAACGGATTAGAGGGTTTATACACCCCCTTACTTGCTTGGAGAATAACAGCATTACATTATACTGTTATTCTCCAAGGCACATATCGAGTGCCCTCAATTTTTAATGGCTCAGTACTGAGCAAGGGTCTCTCCTCATAACTGAGGAGGTCTAAAGCGTACTCCTTCAGATTTGTCGGGGGTTAGTCGAAAATCTAAGAATTTTCTAGAACCTGTTAGACCTAGATATGTGGCAGAGTGATCCTTAACTAAAAAAACATGGTTTTGACATGCCCTTAATATTTTTCGACAACATATCCAACGATTAAAAACCTACAAAACAAAGGATGGACGGGAAAGTTAATATCATCTCCTTAAAGTGTTAACTGATGTTGTTATTACTTCCTAGGTGACGCTGACTCCAATGACTATGGAGTCGTTTCATCTTTCTATTATCGTGAACTGTTGGACTGATTTAGCTAATTTTGGTTTTAAATTATTTGTGGAAGTCTAGGTAAAAGGTCTAAACAATATGTTTAGCTTTTTTATTGATTCTGAGGCGGTATGAAGTTTACCGGGTCAGGACAAAATAAATCTTCATAACAAACTTAATCTAAGCATGTAGATCCTACTAATATTATAAATGTGAAAGTTTTTAAAGATGTTTGGATATTTGGATATTTGGATGTTTGGATGTTTGTCCCTCCTTCACGGTCTAACCGTTGAACGGATTAATCTGAAACTTGGTACACAGATAGGTTGCATCCAGGAATAGGACATAGGATACATTTTATCCCGATTATAGGTTCCTTTGGGACGAAATCAATATTTTGTTTATCGACTTTTCCGCGGGCGGAGCCGCGGGCATCGTCTAGTAAGTGTATATTCCTCTTAACAAGTATAAGATCGTACGAGGCGCCACTTTATACAGTTTTTGTCAAGCGGAAGAATATTTTTAGGACGCTTTACTGATGCTGTTAGCGGTTCTTAATAGAAAACGACGAATAGGTTTACATGCCGACGATACGTAGCTATTTAAATTAAAATTCTGTATTTTTTTACTTTTGGTCCTTTTAATTCCTTTTTATTATCTGAAGAAAAAATGTTTTTTTTGTGAATTTTTCACAAATTCAGGGTACAATTGACAGGTAAATAAATTATAAAAGTTACAGATGTATTCGTTTAATTCTTTAATCCTTTGCATAAATAAAGGTTTAATTATCATATTCACTTAATTTTAGGTATTTTGTCCACTATACAAAACTATCATAAAACAATTATTATTAACGGACAATTTATACAGTAGGTATCCTTATTCGAAAATGATATCTCTGAAATATGTTTATTTGAGCCTAGATTCTTAAAAAATCTGTCAAACGGCTTTAAATAGAGCCATGTAAGCCCACCATAAACCACTCACGCATATATCCACTAGTCGAGAAAAAAACAAAAATAAATCGGATAAAAAAGTCGCGGCAAAAAAACCGCGGTGTTTCAGACGGAGATAATTACCTTTGGTGGCGGAAACACTGCGATTAGTGGCTTTTAGCCGCGGGCCTTAATGGCTTTCAACAATTAAAACCTTCTAGAATTTAAACGTTTACTTACAGATACATTCGGTAGCTTTGAACAGGATTGTATCTTTGATTTGGCGTGGGTTTTAAGAAAATGTAAGAAAAATTACTAGAAAATATAAGGAAAAAAAGAACACGATATTAAAAGAAATACTTTACAATTTACAATTTACAAACGAGTTACAATAACTAGAAATAGGCAAGGTTAGGTTATATTAAACTGAAATTTAGTTAGAATTAAATCAAATCTATAGGTACTCAAAGAAATAAAAAGCTGACGTGTAAGTTAACAGATAAACACTATAACTTATGGACTATGGCCTTAACTACAATAATTCTGATCCCAAGTAGCGTGATAGTTAATTACACTGACAATGATATTTAAAAATTAAATTATCATTATTTCATTAACGTAAGTGAAGTCAATTAATTTGTAAAGTATAAAAATGTTAATTTCAACTCGGCGAGTCATTGCAATATTCCTTTTCGCACTAAACCAGATTGAGACTACATCATTTCATTTTAACGTCGGTTACTAATTAGTAGTCTTTAGTTGAGACGAGACCTAATTCTGGTTAGTAGGACCGGTTTATAAAGGGTTAGTGCACACTGAATGCACTTTTATGTCCGTAAAATCTTTGCGCGGTTTTATTGAGGTTATTAAGCTTTAATTTGCTTTAATGATTAATGGATTTGGAAAGTACGATGCGGCGCAGTGGTTGTTATATCAGATTGCTTTTTAATGAGACGTGGGTTCGATTTCTGACCAGACAAATTTTAAGATGTTTTTTTAAATTTTTGTAGTCTGGGCGTGAGTTCGTGTATTACTATATCTTTTTTTTTTGTTTCTTTCTTTTCGTCTATGACTAGTCTAATGTTAATGGCCGACTATGAGCACTTAACAACCCTAACTTTGTTTCTATTATTGACTATTTCCAAAAAATCTTCTTAAGCTTAGGTACTTTTCCTAACACTCTTAAGAATACTTGGGCCAAACAGTTACATTACCATACTACCACTTACCAACTCTCTTTTATCTCTTTTTTTATCTATTTTCATAAAAAAGTATCATTAAACCTGCGCCTAATTAACTTTACTTATGATTACTTCGACCAAAACCATACAACAATATTCGCCGACAACTGTACCCACTTTTTCCGAACGGCTCAATCCTTCAATAAATCCTCCATACGGCATACATTCAGAAATGCCATGCATTAGTGTGCGTTCGTCCTGAGCCCTAACGAGGGTCTGAGCATCACGAAGTAGTTAATACTGCTGATGTCTCAATACCTCCCAGTGTGCTAGCCTATTATTTCAGTCCCACACGATGCGGATTATACTGTTTGATAGTGTGGAAACGGACTGTGTTTTAGTTGAGGTTTGGAGAGATAGATGGCAGCACTTGTAAGGAAATTATTTTGTTGACTTTTAATCGCGTTTTATAATAAACTTATTAAAATTTATAAAAGGAGGGATTAGGATTATGATTTTTTGTAGTTAAGTTTGATAAGATACTGGCTGTAACTGATTGAATTGACAGTTGATACGTATCTTGAGTTATAAGTAGAGATCCAATTTGTGGTCAAAATTTAACCACTGCTCATTATGACAAACAAGATAATGTAGATTTATTGGATGTGCTTAGCTGTCAATGTCAAACACATCTGTTTTTTCAATAGGTTCTTACATCTGAAGTGTGTATTGATGTGTCCGTGTGTCAAACGTCGTGTGGTAGTGTGTTTCGTTTTATTTTCTAAAGTAATACATACAGCGTATAATACACATAATTTTCCTTTTTCTCAAAAAGAGGTAAAAATTAAACCCTTCAAGTATTGATGTCATTATAGAGTAACTAGAATGACTAGTATAATAGTAGATTGTTCTAGATAATAGGTACTACACTGCATGATGCGTATTTATATGTGCTACATTACATCCAACTTATATGTACTCGTATATGTATCGATAAAGACTAAATTATATTATCATCTTAAAAGTCAACAGAAATATGTATAACCACTTCCAAAATCATTGGTCACACAGTATTTTAATTGTTCCTATTGTTAGACACTACAAGATAATGAAGTCGTTTCCATACCATTTCCCCGTCCCCTATTTAGGTTTCAAAAGCGTGGTGCAGCAGTATTTGTGTATTGCTCTTCATGCATACAGTCATTCGTTTCGAAATGATCTACGTGTTGATATTTCAGAGAAAATTAAACTTTATGTGCACCACGTTGTGTCTATATTTCCCTTATCTGGTGGCATTTTCTTTGCTATTCCCCAGAAAATACTGTAATTGAATCACGATTACTTCGATTCAGCTCTAACAACATGTTATAAGGTTTAGAATTCCTGGCACCGAAATTGGATTTACGCCGTTTCGTAATTGTCAAAGTGATTTTCAGATTGTGTAATGTCGTTTATTGCGAACAGATTTAAGCGCCATTTGTTACAAATTAAAATGATACTTCAGCGAATGACATTAAGGTTTATTTTGGTTTGGGGTAAAAGGAATTCAGGTGTACTGGTAAGGTTAATTCGAAAACTAGCTAGTGTGAGGTAAGTTGAATCGCGAGAAAGTAGCGCTATTTGCTACCGTATCGCGCGCCATCGCGCTGTCAGAAGTTTGAAACCATTACATTACACCGTTCTAAGATGGTTGTTTAAAAACGATAAAGACTTGGCTACGAAGATATTGTAATATTTAAAATAGGCATGTGTTAGAGAGGAAAATTACTCTAAGGAGTATTGTTCTTTTTCTAAAAACAAACAACTTTTTTTGACTTATCAACATAACAATTCATAACTGTCCCACTGCTGGGCTCGGGTCTCTTTTCGCAATGTGGGGAATACGGGCCATAGCCTACCACGCTGGCCGAAAGCCAATTGACAGACTTCACACACCTTTGAAAAATTTAAGGCGAACTCTTAGATGTGTAGACCTTCATCGCAGCAATTAGCAGGTATTTAATACGCACATAACTTTTTTGTAATTACACTTGCGTGTCGGATTTGAACTTTGAACTCTCGTTCGAGACCGACGTTCGAACCGCTAAGCTATCACAGCTTTTCAGATAGAATTCACGTAGAATATTGTAGTATTATAATATTTACTACTAATTTTAAAATTAGTAGTATTTCTAGTAAACTGTTGCGAACCCCTGGCAGCGCACACGACGTCACATCTGCCGCTCCGCATCCGTCCAATCAGGGGCATTATATGTTAATAGGCTATTAGAATATATGCAGGCTTCTTCGCGCCGGAGTCTATCACACCCGACCAGCTTTACTTGACCTGCCTTGTCTATTGTTGTTAGTACATTTGCCAGTCATTGTTAGCTTGGATGTTAAGTTGTCAGACGCAATGTTAAATGAGGTACTTGCTGAGCGATTTTGAGCTTTATTTCTTTTTGAATAGTGATAAATTGATGGTAATAATGTCGTGGTATGTTTTGCACGGTGGCTTGTTAGGAGTATTTTCATTGTTTCTGTTGTAATATCTTATTGTATTTCGCGTAGTGCTTTGTTTGCGCTCATTGGCTCGTGTTTTGGTGGGTGGTTAAGTGTTTATCTTACGTGAGACAACTTACCTTGTTCATGTGATAAGCGTTCGTAAAAGCAGTTAAAATTTGAGCTGGAAAATTAGCTGATTTTCAGTTATCGCGGTGTAAAAATATTATAAAAAAAATAACGTCAACGTCAACAAAATTCCGCTTAATGCGATCCGCATTAATCGGGTTCTGAACAAATGTTTTTTTTTAATAAAAAAAATAATTAGCTAGATTTTGCGTCTGAATTTTTCAGTATATTTTCATTAATATGATTTTGTAACTTTGTCCTACTATTTACAACAAATCACGTCTAAAAACAATTTGGTAGATATGTTTTATATTATACTTATTTAAAATTACTAAAAAATTGCAAATTTCAAGCAAAATATTTTCATTTTCATTAAAAATCCACAATAATCCAACTTTAACCGTCGGAATTTTCAATAAAAGTTCACTGTTAAGCCACATATCCACCGGGCGATGTTAAGACGTTAATTCATGGCAGGTAAATGAGTCCGTTCCCTGGCTACTGGTTAATTGAAACGTTATAAGACGATCTTATCGCCAAAGACACCGAACAGGATACAGCTGAGGTTATTTTTATTGCTTTTCTTAAATATTTCGAGACCTCTTAATTGGAAAGTTAGACGCTTCATTTGGGTCTAGTAAATCTGGAATAATAGCGGATATGATGGAATTAATTTGAATTGTAATTGTAATCGAGATTATAATTATGATTACAAATTGAATTACAAATGGATGGATGATTTAGATTAGGTTCAGTAGGTAACGATTTTTTGAAAGGTGGCGGTTTATTTTACTGATGGTTTTCAAATATAGAAAAATATTAGTACTTTTAATTACTGTGTAAATGCTTAAGCATTGTGCCTAGTCTGGAAGAATTGTTTTAAATTATATTTTTTTTATCATATTTTATAAGAATGGAAGCTACTTCCTTAATTAAATTATTAAAATTAAATTTTTAGTAACTGAATACTGACTTGAAAAATATCAAATCTTTTCTCATAAATAATTTACCTTTATGCGCACAGATATAATTGCAAGGATCTTCTTATGATAAAATATAATAATAAATATAATAAAAGGTAATAATTAGGTACCTACTTCTGTTTTGGGTGTCCTAAGAAGGCTTATCAATTTTCAGTAGTATGATGATAATTGAAGAAGTCTGTGGGGGAAATCGAATTTAAATTAAACCTTTTACATCCCTTTTTCAAGTCTGACCAACAAAGATACTAAACTTTTAAACTGTCTCAAATTTTGCCTTCACAACCTTTGCTAACACATTAAAAAAGAAAACATTAAAAATAAAATTCAAATTCAGAATTCACGACAGCTATAATTTGAAAAACGAATTCGAAACCGAAGCGCGCGATCCATAGAGATATTTGTTTCTTTTTAAGCATTCCGTTTGCGTATTATGGAATTAATTCACCTGTAATTGGATTTATGGTGTCTTCGCCACATATTTCCGAATCCCTGTGTGGCTAATTATGCCGCGGGTTGGTATTTTAACAGTATTTATTGTAAGCCGCCATCTTAATTCAGATACTAAGTGGTATTATCAAGGAATTATATTGGTTGATCTGAATTCTTGGTCGCTTTGGATAATGATCCTGTATTGTTAAGATGATAAGGTTAATTATTGGTGTTATTTTTATAGGTTTTACGATCACCTACATTTTAAACTTTATACGTACCTAATACTTCTGATGATCACCATCATTAGACCTAATTGTATTATAAAATATATTTCCATTCTGTATATTTTTTTATTATTTCAGTAATGATTTTTAAACCTTTGCACTTGAAATTTAAATTAAAATAAAATAAAAATATTTTGGAAAAAAAATAGAAAACTTTTTCTATCTCACTATGAGTGCTGTTTTTATCTTTATGTAGGTATATTTTTAAGCACTTTTTAAATTACATTAACTTAACACTATATTACTTTATACTAACTAATATCACATACTAAAATGCGTGAGAACAATCTATATTTTCGGACATCATAAATCTCGAATGTCAGTCACATTATTATTTTAAAGCTATTCAAACGCCATTTATAAAATACAGCCACAGCAAAGTCAGCGCAGGTTTTCGTGACGGGGGACAAGAAAAAAAAAACAAAAAAAAAACAGTCTGAAAGCGCCATATCTCGTTATTATTTTGGAAGACAATAGCGCCTGCACTGTCACATCCAGCGCGCCCCATGCAAATAATCATAAATAAATAAAAATAAATATGAGCTCTGGTGGAGCGATGTCTTATTTTGGTTCGTGTGGTCGCTAGCTTAGAGGTAGGTGGGACTAGATGTGTCTATGGTTTAGCGGACTAAAGTATGAATAAATAATGGCCAGTAATACTGTTGTCAAGAGAGACATGGTGCAGTACATTTTTATACTGTGTCCCTGTTTCTTATGGGCGTGTTAAGGATTTATTTACATAATTAAAACGGCTTACTCCACCACACTCCTCCAGTGTTAGCCTAGTGGTTTGAAAGTTTGTATCCCGACCAGGAGTTCCTGGGTTCAAACCCCACGGCACGCACCTCTAATTTAAAAAGTTGTGCGTACTTACTGATCACTCTTGCACACCTAAGAGTTCTCCATAAAGTTCTTAAAGATAGGTATGTGAAGTCTGCCAAGCCGCACTTGGCCAGCGTGATGGACTATGGCCTAAACCCTGTCAGAGGAGACCCAAGCCCAGCAGTGGGACAGTTATGGGTTGAGATGATGATGATGATAAACCATGAACACTAGTGTTCATCTATTTTTCGACCGCGCTTGCAGTTGCTTAACAGCGAACATTTAAGAAGGCTCGCCTATGGGCGCTAAAATAATAAAAGCCACCCAAACATCTTTACAAACTTTTACATTTAAAATATTAGTAGGACTAGTAGTATTAGTAGGAAACATCTACCGCTTCTAGTATTCCCTACATCGACGTCAGTAACGAGTTGAGCGCTGTCCAAACAAGGCCCTCTGTCGGCCCGGCGCCATCTTGGATCCGTAACAAATGTCGCCATATTGAAAATAAAGCCGTAAGACGGTGCTCAAAGCTTTACTTAGATACCGGTTAAATTGTATCTTTATAGGACTTGTGTTACCGATGATAAGGGTGAGGGTTTATTGGAGTGGGAGTGGTTTCGAGGTTTGGTCTCGTAGTACCTTTATAATATATTCCAATATAATACCTATATTCGAAATTATGTAGTTTTTCAATTGTAGTTCTCTTAAAGGTAGGTATAGTAGATATTTGTAGGTTATTATGTATTAAAAGGATTCATAAATTTTGGAGCAACTTGGTGAGTTGCATAGAAATTTCTTTTTATCCTTCGTCGTTAGTTCTTGGGCCCTCGATTACAAAATAAATTGTAGCTATTCAATCCATTAAATAATGTCTGCAAAACTGGCTTGGACTTTGGAAAAAATAGCCAAATTGGTTTATAAGTTTTAGCATAATATACAATTACCTACTTAGATAATAGTCCTATTAATAATACAGTTAGGTATAATAAAATTCGCATGAAATTATAAACTGCTATAAAAACATTTAAATACATCCATTCGGTGGTATCAATGCTTAGGGATTCATTCAATAACAGCGCAGTATACAATTTTATTGTCGTTTCTACCCTCTAACGACTTTTTACTATATTTCCAGAGAAAACGAACTCTATTTTAATGATATAAGGTTCATATTCGTAAGGTTACCAGTCACACATAGTTTGTATGCAATAGGGAAAGCGTGTTTTCCGCCCGAAATTGGAAAAATATTTCCATTTTCACCAAACGCCCGGCAATTTGAATATAGATTAGAAAATCCGACGGAGCGCTCCCAACTCTTCGCCATTTTTGTATTCAATTGAAAATAGGTATCTATTTTACCCTTTTTGTCTTTTGATTTTACCTCTCTACAAATCAATAATGATATGTGTAATAAATACAGAATAGGTATCGGAAAAAAATGTAGGAAAAAATAGAATGTTGTAAAAATGCAAACTACAACTGCAGAATATAATTCTAAAACAATACAAAAAAAATGAGTTTCCATCCATTTTACTTAGATACCTACTAGAAAGTATGGACGATAATGAGTTATAATATACAACGAAATATTTTTAGTTTTAGCTTTATAACTTGTCACATAGGTATATTTGAACTCCTTACTAAGATGCTTCGACTAAAATAAATAAAAAAATACTGACGATTTTTTTTTAAAGCAAATAATTTTAAACTCACAGAAAATATCCTGTCAATCCTATTAACCACAGCTTAAGGTAACCGTACACCAATATTTAATTTGCATGTGGAAAAAGTCTTGTTGGTAGTGCGAAACTTTTACAAAAAATATAAGGATTTAAGTGATCGTAGGCGCCGCTCCTAGATGTAGTGTAAACACGCACTTTTTCACACGAACCCATCTTCTAAGTATAATGCGACTACTTAAAAACGATCACTCTTGCTTGCTTCGGGTTGTCTTTGCGGAATAATTACGCGGATTATTCGTTTAAAACAAAAAAATAAATGCAAAAAGTTCAAAAGGTTCAAGTTAATTTTTTTTTTGTTTTAAGTAATGTGTTTTAAAAAGTTTTTTTGTTGTTTTTTAATAATATTTTACTAATTAAATCTTAATATAAATGAAAGAGTCTGACTAAAGTTAGTTACAACGTGGATGTTTTTACTTACAGCAGTTTCGTTTTCTTACATCGTGATAGGCCTCGTTGGAAATTAAACCTAGGTCTTTCTGAACTAGCTAGCATGTTACTATAGTGCGTTTTTCTAGCTTGTCTTTTGAAAAAAAACTTTCATTTTTAAAGCAATCTTTATGAATACTTAAGCATAATGAGATATTGAAGTGATGATATCACTCAAACATTGCTGGAAAAATGTGAATAACATGAAAATGTGTGATTACTGTAACAAGATTTATATAAAACTGTGTGCTGAATAGGACAAGTTAATAAATAAAGACAATATAGCGAAATACGAATCATTCTTCTTTTAAGTTAGTATAACTATAAAATCAAAAAAAAAATTCAAAATCATTTATTCATGTAGGTATCAATGATACTCTTATGCACGTAATTTTTTTTTAATCTTCCCCCGTTTCGTAAAGGTGTTTTTAATATGGAGGAGAAGAAAGGGGAAATAAACTCCTCCGCACATCTTTTTTTTTAAAAGGAATAAAGTATAACGTGTCCATTTTTAAGTAGTAATGTTATACTAGTACAAAGCGGCTTTCTATGATGTTTGGTGTGGAAAGGTCCTTAACGCCACTGTTGACTTTTATCTCACCGCGTGTGGCGAAAGCTGTCGGCTCTCAAAGCTCAAAGCTAAGGAGCTTATTAAGCTTTCGCGTTAGCTTTTTAAGTTTTGACAGTATATCCGGCGAGATGAGATTACCTATAATGAAACACAAAAACATAATAGAAATAAAACTAGTTAGTATTAAATAGGAATAAAATTGGTTAAAACTGTTAAAAATTTAAAGAGTTTTAAACCAAATAAATCTATTAGCAAATGTGAATAGATTTTTTTTTTTCAAATTTACCTAAAATCTCTAATATTGAAATCCGTCAAGCCGTTTAGACTGTAGAGCACGCTAAAAACATGAACATACATTATTATATAACATGCGCTCGAAAAACATTACCTTCTTTTTAACGTAGTAGGGTAAATAAAGAAAATTTTCAAACTTTTTTTTCAAAATTTCAACACGGGTCTTTTTCTTATTTTATGACCTTTATGGCCTTTGACCTCATTTATGTCCAAGCGATAATGACCACATACCATCTGAAGACTTCTTTATGTCCAAGAAATTGGTTTACTATTAACAATATCAAATAATAATAGTACAACAAATGTACGCAGGTTTAGAAACATGATACATTTTGTGCGAATTTCGATTTGCTTTCATTTTGCCGAAAAGTATTTCAATATTTGCACACCTTTACTTATTTGTTTAGTGTTAATGACTGTTCCCGCATAGAGCTCCGTTTACACTTTCCGTTTCCCCTTAAGGTGGAATGCCGCAAAACGCGACATACAGCAGATTTTATTTACAGACAATAAAACGACAAAAAACATTTTTGCCTTAAGTTAAAGAGGTGATTAATAAAATACGTGTTATGGTTCATATTGTTGCCTTTCGGAAATTACTTAATGGTTTAAGTGTTTTTTTTTAATTCAAGGTAACATTGAGTGATTATCTTGATTGGTATATAATAAAAAAGGAGTAAAAAATACCTATAATAGTATTGAAAAAAAAGGTTTTACAAAATATTGTACTAGTTTAGAATTAAGGGAAAGCTTTCTAAAAAGCTTCCCACAGAAATATTCCTGATACTGTTAGGTTTGAAATATCGTAATGTGTTTAATTGTTTTTAAATGATCGCAAAGGCATATGGACTCAGCTGCCGACTAGTAGCATAGAGTAGGACTTAATAGAGAAAACGTTTTAAAAATTTCATTGGATTGTGCGTTCATTAATATTTTAATACCTAAATCAAAAAGTGATAGCTTAGTTTTAACATTGGTCAGTAGAGAAATTAAGGAAATTAAAAATCTAACATTAAGTCAAAAAAGAAATATTTTTTTCTTAGCACCGGTGTTGAGGCTGAGTACCTAGTCAAAACTATTTAAAAATAATTTCTCAACAATATTTACCATACATAATTACAAAAATTGTTATTTATAACTAAATAAAAAAAAGAAAATTATCTGACATAGAATGAAAGACTACTATTAAAAACTCA